>KZ539132.1:0-22243 GCA_000934665.2 Catajapyx aquilonaris
CTTTCTTACCCTCTCTAGAGAAGGTAAATGGTTAAGAGTGTACGACACCCAGTTCACCGCCGCATCATAACTGTCTAAAAAGTGGCGGGCGACCTCTGCCCCTCCACTCCACTCCACACCAGACACCATAAGCCCCATCTGATTGGCGGAGCAGAGGCCAATCAGAATGGTGGGTACAGTGCGGTCCATAAGAAATCCACTTTTGAAACCATACCGGCAGATATTACAAAATGCGTCAGTTTTGTGTCACCCTGTACTATGCAGTTCGTCATCTCCCGGCATGGTGCGTGCCAAGTTGGCCTACTTTATAGAGGTTGAGGACCGGCATATGAAGCCATTCACTTATACTGTACAGTACACTATCAAAATAATATTCATGGAGCTTTGAAAGCCCGGAAGGTATTATCTTGTTTTTTTCTACTGCAAATTACTTCCGGCCGCATCCTCTCCCAGTATTATGCACAACTGCACTTATTTGCAACGCTCACTCTTTAAAACGTGCAAGTATGCTCAGTGGATTTGCAGTGCGTCTAGTTTCCGAGCTGTAGTGTTCGTCAGCGTTTGTGACAATATTGTTAAATCTGCAGTGTGTGCCGTTAATTAAACAGACCGTTTAAATTTGCTTGCAGAGGAGAAACCGGCCCAATACCAAACAATGCGCAGAAATACCACCATCCATGTTTATCCTAGGTGAAAATACATTTAACTGCCAACATTTATGCGGCTATAAAATTGTCCAGCAAAATTGAACACTCCCAACTATAGGTTTAACGCTACAGCCGGAGGCGAGAAGGTCGTCTTTAATAACACAACGGAATACTTCTTTTGTGAAGATTTATCACACACAACGAGCGTGGGCAGTCAGAAAAAAAAATGTGATCCATCCAACTTCTTTGGACTGGAAGTCCCGTTGCAAAAATATACTTCCAGGTCAAGTGATAGGGCCAGGTCCATTTTTAGGCCCTACTGAAAAAGTGGGAGGGGGGGAAAAAAATTCATTTTTCAGCACAAGTGTATCGGCCTCAATTCTAGCTCAATTCGACTGAAAATCTCCATGCAGTAATAGGCTGCACATTTCCCTCTCGGACCATTACGACTTGCACCAATGTAGGAAACGAGGATGAGATCGCAACGGGGGAGGAGGGAGGTGGGGAGGAAACACAATTCATTTTCCTGGCGCCTCGCTCCCAACTTTATATTCACTCAGGACCAAGAAAAGAGAAGGAAGGAAAAAAAAAAAGTTCCGCAGTGTCAATATGAAGGTTAAGAAAAAGCTATTCGGCAGACTTCCAAGGACTGGTTACAAGGTCGTGGCCACCTGGTTTTTCTTGACATATTATACTCTCTGGGTGCATGTTTCGTCGAGATAATACTGCATCATCCACTTTTAATGTAGTCGCCAGAGGACAGGTTTATGGATGGACCGCGTTGAGAGAAGGGGATGCGCATTTGCCTCATTACGTCGCAAACTGTAGCTTATGACATGTCTGGATTATGCAAGTGGCACAATGCCCGGCTCAACACCCACCCCGATATGGCGAAATAGCCGCCAAATAACATTTGGCCATACGCTTAAATCAACCGGCCATATTTGAAAGCTCAGCAACTATGGTCCTTTTTTTAAAAGTAAAATCTGCATTCTAAAGTCGTTAGTTCTGTCACACCCAGTGTTCGCCCTGGGGCCGCCCCCATAGACGCGTTTGGAGCAATTACCCGGGCCGGAAATGGCTTGGCACCTTTTCACTATCCGACCTGTTTCCGTTTCCACTTTACCTGGGTGTCGGCGACAGGAAATGCCAATCCGGGGGACTCCCCGGTTTTCTCTCTGGGGCCCCGCGGGCGTGAAATCGAACCAATGGGACACGAACCGAGAGAGTTGAGCCAACCAGAATAAGGTCCGATTCAGTTACAGAATCGGGCTCTAATTTGTCGCGCTCAGCATACCGAGTGTGTGTACTGCATAGGGGGGGTAAATTCTGCGAATATTTTATCTGGTAAACTAACACTGAAGATGACAAAAAAAATTAGGGTTGTCATGTTTTTCACACCTCTCAATTTGCATTGTTCAATTAAAGAAGATCAGTCACCTGGCCGGAATGTCATTGGCAGAAAACAGGAAAGTTATCGCTTCCTTTACTGGGTGATTGATCCTACTTTTTTTTTCCCATCCCTCTCTGCGACATTACCGGAGCCATCGTCAGGGAAGTAATTTCCTGTCACTGCCTGGATAACCAACATTCCCAGTGCAAAAGAAGGAAGCTGATGACGAATGGCACTTTTCCCTTCCCGGAGCACAATACGGCGCGATGCAGCCTTTTCCGTCCAAATGAAAATTCAGGGGAAAAACGCGAATGTGATTGACACGCAGATTTTTTCTCTCTTTTTTTGCCTTCAGGCCCGTGAAATCGACTTAATTTCCTCACCTAAACTGCCTAGAGTGGATGAATACATTCATGAGCCAGTTTGAAGGAACACGGGGGCGAGTCCTATAATTTCCCCCTTCAAGTTTTGCAACTTCCGTCTCTCTTCAGTCATTAGGCAAAAGGTGCTTTCTTCCGCTGTCCTAATTACAAATCAAAGAGTTACGCAAAGTTGTTGGTAATCACATTTCCGTAAAAGAAATAGCTAAATATTTAGCAGCTATCCGTGTTTTTTTTTTGCTCTAATTAAAAATTGAAGGGTATACCGCCACGAGCCATATTTTTTATCAAAAATTCGCTCTATAAACCTGGCTGGAATAATACTGGAATGAGCCCCTACAGCTGTAAATGCAGGAGTATAGAAAAGAGTGTACAAGATAGCTCTGGCTAATTCAAAACCACTCCAATGGCTGCTAAATAAGCAGGCTGTCAACAAGCATATATATCCGCTCCCTCAGGCAGTCCAAAATTTCGAGTAAAAATACTAGAGAAAAAGCTGTGGAAAAAGCTGTAGAGCTTGGTATAGGGGCCTCACTTTTTGGCTTGGAAAAATATATATATATATGTGAATGTAGTAGTGGAAGTCTGGCTCGCAGCTTGCAGCGATCTCGTTTCGCCATCCAAAAACGAGTCCCGCGCCACCGGGAAAAGGCGGTATTGATTCAGCACTCATGCTTGTAACGGACCAAGACTCGGGTCAAAGTACTTTTAAAGGCCGTTTGTTGCCTTCCTGAATGTCAGCCAAATCACCCTGAATCAGACGGTATATATAGGATAGCCCGGGACCCGCATCCAACTGAATCTCTTTCACTTTCTCTCTGGCGAAATTGGGACATGTCCATTTCAATATGCCAATTAATAGGCCCTTTGGAAAATAGCGGTGCTTGTTTGCAATTTCAAAAAATGGTTCGGAGTAGGAAGTACTGGTACTGTAAAAAAAAACAGGAGGTAGTGGGTACCGTTTAGAAGGAAAGAAGTGGTGTGCATTTTGGGGAGCACATTTCCATTTGGTATGGCCCAAAATCCCCTCTAGACAGTTCGCCTTATTTCCCGAACGGTCTACTGAGGGTTTTTTTTCCCCTGGGCAAGGAATAACAGTCGCCATCGTCGCAGTAGCAGCTAGCACACGGAGGGGCAGTCTCCGATAAATTACGGTGGCATCGTGTGCAGGGACCGCGTTGCAATCTCATTCCGCCTCCATTCCAACGCTTCATACCAGCAGGGGCATTTGTAATAACGGTTATAAGATGGTTGAAAAATATAACGAGTCAGGAAGCGTGCACTTTTGTTCAGAGGTTGGGTTGAGAGGGAACAAGTAGCATCAGCACAGAGCTCTTACCAAGGCATGGGTAAAAATTTCTTCGCATAACACCTATAATTTTGTGGTGAACATGAAACATGCAGATGGGAGGAATGTATGGACTATGCAGTGTGCGCAGGCATGTGGAAATTAATTGCGGCGTGGAATAGTTCCCCCCCCCCCTCTCTCGGTACATGAAGATTAATATCTATAGTGTTGTTTGCTTTTTGCGCTGGAGGAAATTGCATAGCGGCAGACGAGGATTGCAATTAATTGTTTGTTCTGCAATGGGTACGCCTGGTCTTTAGTGTTAATTTATTATGAATACTGCAGAAACTTGGGCATGTACAAATGTAATTTGATTATTAATTATTTCCTTTCAGAGAAAATTGAGGTCAGTGTTTCCTATAATTTAAGCGCCACAACAATGGTTTGGTATCCATAGCACTTCATTCCTTATTTACCGAGGTGTCGAGTTTCCGGCACAGATAAGGTGCAGCCGAAGCGAATATTTTCGCCTACGATCCGACATGGATGATCAGCAGGTGGCTACTGCAGAAAGCACCTTCCACAGCCTCGCCTTGCAATGGAAGATCAACGATTTCGAGTCCAAGCTGACTGGCCACGACTCAGCTATGCGCTCTCCTATCTATCCTCATGATCGGGACATAATGTGGTCTTGGTTCTTCGCTCTCCAAGTGTACGGAGACAACCACGAGGAGCAGCCAGGTGAGATCTCCATCTTCCTCCGATTCATCACCTCCGAGGTCAGAGGCGCCAAACGCATCCGAGACGTCACCATGAGCATCCTGGACCGATCGGGAATCGCGGTGTACAAGAAAACCAGAGCAGGAGACCTCAACTTCAAGAAGGAGCCATTAAGATGCAACTACTTCGGGTACCCTTCCTTCATCACGGTGGATGAGCTGGTCAGGAGGAAGGACCAGCTGCTTCCCGATGGCTGCCTGACCATCCGATGCTCCGGAGTCATGGTCAGCGAGGTGGTCAACAGGTGGTCCTGGCAGTACCGGTGCGACGTGCCAAATCCTTGCTTGGGCACAGACTTGGAAGAAATGAGACAGTACGGGCTGCTCACGGACGTGGTCATCATCTGCCAAGACAGACGCATTCATGCTCACAAGTTCGTGATGAGTGCCAGAAGCCCTGTCTTTAGAGCCATGTTCCAGCACGGCACCTTGGAAGGCTTCTCCGGAGAGGTGAGGCCAAGATTTCAGTCAAATGATGTGCCATTATTTCCGGTTCCCCGCAGGTACACATCTCAGACGTGAGACACGAGGTGGTGGAAGAGATGGTCCGATTCATGTACACGGACGACTCCTCCAATCTGGACACCCTGTCAGCGGAACTCCTGGTGGCGGCCAACAAGTACGACCTGCCTCGCCTGAAGGTCCTGTGCGAGCAGCACTTGTGTCGGAACCTGTCTCCGGACAATGTCGTAGAGATGCTGAAGCTCAGCCAAATGCACGAGGCCCATCAGATGAAAATGGCTGCCTCCAAGTTCATCGCCGCAAACCTGCCCATCATGTCTGTAGCCACCTTGGTCAGCCTCACACCAGATATGTTGGACAAGTCGGTGCTCAGCTAATAAGTGCGGCTGTACATATATATTTTTCTTTAAGTTTGTATAGGACCCTAAAAGGTTAGTTGCTTGTATCGCCTAATAAAATGTGGTCTGCCCCGTATGCATTCAGCTCTGTTTCACAAAAATGTAGCCTTTTTAGCTGTAATAGCGCCGCATGCTTCAGTACAAAACAAAACAATGCTTGGCCTGTCGTAATTGAATGGCTTTTTGTCTAAGTCAACCGAGGAGCGAGCTTCAATCCTATTAGGCGGCATAATTCATGCATAGGCGTATTATGCAGAGCCCCGCTGCATCAACACCCATCCAAACCCCTCCCAATGCAACAGTGCAGTCTCAACGATAGGCACGTGTTGAGAGATGAGGCCCGTAATGGAACCCGACATGCGACATTGGGCTCTACCCCCCCTTTTTCTCACTAGATTATTCTCTCCGACCCCTCCTCTGGTAAACCAACGTGACTGTTCATTCATTTCCCGACGAATTTTGGCAAGCCCTGGCTTACACCGTTACCCGAGTAATCGCAAGCATCACGAGCTCCTGGCGCTATCTTGCCCCACACTCTTTCCCAACTATAACACCTAATCGTCTGCGGAAATGACAAAATGCGACCTGATTTTTAAAATGTGAACACATACGCACAATTTCTCTCAGGTTCACACATATGTAGTTGATATTGGCAATTTCGGCTCCACCATCTATCTAATACATATTTCAGAACGTATGTCCTCTTGATACCGATGCAAATCAGTACGTAAGCCTCGACGTATGCCCCAGGGGGATCATTAGGGGTAGTTTTTAACTGGGAAGGTTTTTAGTACATTGGACTTGACCTCCGATGTCATCCCTGGCCGAAGAGGCGAAAGGCAGGAAAGCAGGAACCCCGAATGTAGCATCGATCAAGGGAGAGATCGTAACCCGAGCAACGCCGGGTATCCTACTAATATGATACTAAAAATCTTTCATTAGAGGTTTCCGATTGGTCTCCGTTATTCTGCTCCTGCGCAATTAAGGCAACGCCTCTGGTGGATAGGAGGAGGCACTAGTGTACAAGATAAAAAGCTGGCGGGATGGGTGCAATCAAGATGCTCCCCCAGCACCTCACAAACTCCAAATCCTTCCCAACCACCACCCGGCCTTTTGCACACTACCAACTCTCTCAAAGACTTGCCTTCCAGCCTCCCATCCCCCAAGCTAAATCTCCAACTTTTACCTCCTTTCCTTTGTGCCGCCAGCTTCTAAAGAGACTGCGGAAGAACATCCGAGAAAAGAAAGGAAAAAGAGCGCCTCCATCTCCAGAAAAAAAAATGCTCCAAATATCCAGCAAAAAGCGTACATTGTAAGCCTTTTTGTTTGCTTCTAGTAGTCTGCACACACACTGGAGGCTGAGATACACTGTGATAATGTGTTCTCAATCACGGCTGTACATAAGAGTTTTTTGCAGGGTTCGTGTGCCAAGTTTTGGGGGAATATGCGAGCAAGATGAAAGCGGCTGATCCAATTTCATCAAGTGTTTGAAGCCAAGTTAGCAGATTAGTTACAGAGGAGCGCCTGATATTGCGATGGACCAATAACAAGCTTGTTTCTATACGTTAAATAAGGAGAATACTATACTGTCAGCATCTGCGACACGTCGCGTCGCAACAAACAATCCACAAGGACTGCAATATCCAACGGCCATATCTCAAGAGACAGAAACAAAGGACGCCATCATTTATCCTAACTAGATTAGTGCACTCGGATGTTGTCGACACATTCGGCGTGCTTAGGGATAATCAATTACATTTTAGTTTAAAAAAACTGGGGGTGTGGAGGAATGGGGAAGGAAAAGTAGTGGCAATATCATCCGGAGGGTAAGACGATAGCGGTCTCGAGTTTATGACCTCCATAATGAGGCGCATCTGCGATGGAGTATCGTTTTCGCACCGAGAATCCAGAAGAAACACGCGCCCTACTTTCCGCAAAATGGTTTTGCTTGTGCCTCCAAAAGCCCAAATCAACGTGGCTCGGATTATCTCTAATTCCGACCGCGCGGACGCAAAGTCAGATAAAAGCAGACGAGGGAAACTTGGGAGGCGAGAATCGCGCTTGTCTTTTTTTCTCTCTCTCAAAAAGATCCGAATTTTTGCAGAACCGCAGTGTGTTTTGTTCAGCGAGGCTAATAAGTGGCACAAATCGGCCGATTCTCCACGCAAAATGGTTGGGGAGGCCCCAGGGATAACGAGGAGAATTATTCATCAAGATGCCTGAGCGTCAAATGCAATGGCACAAAACTCTTTCCACGCACCACTGCTCAGGTGCACCGAATTACCTGCCGGCAACGGTTTAATTAGAGTGCACAGCCTCTGAAAAGTACAGTGCGTTGAACCACACTTAGTAAACATCTAGTTAATCCCCCCTGAGGTCATTCGGTGTATGGGTGTATCAACGTGTGTGTGTGTGAGGCGGAGTAATCTAGTTGGGAAGCGAAAAGTGGCGTACTTGTGGCCGGACCGATCATTCCGGGACTCATCGAAATTCCGGCCTTGTCACTTCCACCGCAAGCGCTATCATCGTTCACCGCTTCAAGGAGCAAAAAAGTGCGTATGCTGCACACTGCTGTTGACCTCACCCGTTCCTACAAAACAAGGCAGCTTTGCCGAACCTTATTCTCTGGCCTGGTCGTAGCTTCTCTCTAGTATAAAACAGATCGTTTGTTCGTATGTACGGGCTATCTAACCCACGCCCAGACTATTGACACATGAGGTGCCACGAAATGATATGAAAGTGACATAATTCCGAACTGTTGGTATAATAGGACCAGTTATGGACACATTTTCGTCTTTCCGTGGCAGTACAGCAGCGTGTGCCTAGGCCAAAATTGCCACATGAGCGCCACCAACCAGACAAAATGGAAATCTGGCAATGTGTAATGAACAAAAAATCGCGTTCTTCCCATAGGAAAGTGGCCGACGACATACAGCTTTGACACATTCGTACCTGTTCCGATGTGACTGGAATCCTGCGCTGCCTCGCCAGGGTGGAAATGGTGGCAATGTCGTTACGAAGGTCGCTCATGCATCCGCAGAGGATCACCGGGGTGTTGTCGCAGTGCTGCCGTATCTCAGGGTACCACTGCAATGAGAGAGAGAAAAAAAAACCCAGATCTTGAATTACAACGGTCATACTGCACTGGCGCTAATTCCTCTGCTCATAAGTTCGTGTTATTTGAGCTCTTTTTTCCCCCCATATAATCCGAAAAAAACAGAGGTCGGTACAGGAGTGAACAATGCAAACAGTGGGTCGACGGCGAGCTACAGGCAATAAATCCTCCTTAACTTGATATCACAGCGTGACGAATGAAATATAGGCGACCTCAAATTTCCAGCACAGCAGGGGAAAAGTTGCACGTGTGACACTCACCTGGCTCCGGAACTCTTTATGTTTTTATGCATTTTTCGCCCTCTCCCGGGGAATCGTTTTGTTCAGCACGACAGGACTTGCTCATACACAAATCACACTATACATTCGTACAAACGACAACGCGACACACGCCAACTCTCAACGTTACATCGGCGTCTAATTCATCAGATGCAAGTAACTACTAATCGAGTGAGGCTCGGACCAACTTATCTCGACTGGTAACGTACGATAGAAGAAAATATATATAAAAAATATCTAGAGTAATCAGAAAGTCGGGACTAATAGTTGCACGCAAGTTTCGGATGAGCTGGTTATAGCCTATTCTAGCGTGCTCCGGTACACAATATACGCAGTAGTAAAACTGGATATGTGCAGCCGTAAACCCGAAATTTGTTGGGCCATAAAATAACTTACTTGACAACCCGTCACACTTTTTGTCACACCCGCATTTCTTACGAGGATGAAGTTTTGCCTCGAGCTGATTACCACAGGATAAGACCTCTATGAATAAACGCCTGTTCCCAATGGCCAACGCAGCTTTTTTTGGGTGCAAAATCGAGCTGTAGCAGCGGTCGGGAAAAAGCTGCGACAGCGAAAGGGGAGGAGCTTCCGGCTCCTCCCGACCAATCAGATCGTGGTCACGTGATTAGTTCAAATTCGTCAACGAGTGGGAGCTGTCACAGCGTGATTTTGCTTTAAAAAGCTGTTTGGTAGATGCCACTGTCCAGTGTCAAAGACCGTTTAAAAAAGTGGCAAACAAGCCTGGTCCTGGTATACTTTTCTATACGTTGTCCTTCCTATAGTGAAGATTGCATTAGAGCTGTTGGATTTCCCCCGACGCGCGACGGCTTCATTCCTTTTTCCGAGGCCAGCGTTGCTGCTGCATCCTGCAGATGAAACTAATTCCATCACGATGGCCCCTTCTAGCGGCCACTGGAAATTTCCAACGGTGCTGCTGCCGGAGAGCAGAAAATTCCCACAAGAAGCGTCCGGATCAACACCACGGTCACGCGCCTTCATCACTGCATCCAACGTACTCACTGCTTCTCTTTTAAAGGTCTGTCTTACCCAGGTTCTCATCCCACCCACACCCCCCCACCAACCATTTTCTTAATAAAACAAGATTGCTGGTGTCCGCTTCTTCGCAACAGAACACGTGCGGCTAACCCCCCCAGATGTTGCAGTTCTCTAGGATTTTTTTTTTTGTTGAGACATTTTTTTGGTGGGGTTGTCCCAGATAGGACACTATGAAGTCGCTAGGCCAGAAGGGGTTATATTACTTGAGCCATCTGTGGTGCAGACTCGGACTCGAGGGAGTTCGTATATTCTTTACAGGGTTTTCCTGCAGTGCAGTTGCAAGGTTCGTCGTTTGTCTGTGGTTGGGGGACGGCAAGAACCTGCGCAGTGTCCATTCATCAACCAGCTCGTCCCTAAAGAAGAGCAAAGTCCGTCTCTCCTACACCCACCTCCAGAGGGGGGCAGCTGCATTGACGAATCTGCTAGGCAGTTTGTCCCTGGAAGGACTTTGATTTATAGGTCCATCGCGTCAGGACGGATCCTTTTTATTGAAGTCTCCGCAGGGGAAAGACTTCCGAAAGGCATCTACGAAGCTGGGATGGACGGCCATATGGATGGGATGGCAAACGGTGCCATGGCAATTTTCGACTCCTCGGTCCAACTACCTTCCCAGTTCCACTTTATACCTGCCCGCTATTACCCAGAGGCCATACCACAAGGCATGGCCTGTATTCAAAGCAGAGTTACAGGAATTTCCACCGTGACATATACTGTACAGGTAGAAAAGTTGGGTGCTAAAGCGATTTTTCCTGCAAAAATATTGCGAATCCAAAGAGTATTATTTTTCGGGGCGGTATAAACAATTTTGCAGACATTTTACGACAAAGCGGATCGGCAGTCTTAAAAAAAGTCATTAAGTCGGATTCTAGACCCGAGCACTTGTACAGTGTGTGTCCTTGTGAGAGGTCTACTTATATATACAAGCGCGTAGTAGGAAGGAATAAATCCCTGATTGCAGTCATTAGCAAATATGAATATGGTCTGGAAAAGCTGGAGGGTGAAAATATGCAATATTTTAGTGCTTCACGGCCGAAAAAGCATTTCCGCGATGATGGCGGGGCAGGTCGTTAAGCCAGAAGGATGTCATTAGCATGTTCTAAAAATTGAGTGCCCTCAATCTTCCGTGACGTATATACCGACGGAGCCGTGTGTTCAAGCCCAAATCCTATACGTGATGGTGCGACTATCGATAGACGCAGGCTATATGCACACACTTTTATCGTCCGAACCGCAAGTTTTGCAGCCGATGCTTGATCAGTGCTGCATGCGGCAGACACTTCTATTTGGTCGCGTATCAGGCAACGAAAATTAGAAACGCAACGCACTGCTGACTGCGAATGGGATTTATCAGTGATGCGAGCACATTAGGAACGGATTTTCGCATAGGAAAAGTTTGATGCCGCTGCTGCATCTGATTTGTGCTGTCCGGCCAAATGACAACGGCGAATATGCTCCGTCGATAATGTTATCAAAATATCGTCTGCTGAATACGTAATTAGCTTTAATTAATCGCGGGGTATGAAATCGCTAGCAACAAGCTAGGTTTTCGCAATCCTCTCGAGCAATGCACGTGATTTACTAGGCTCCACAATTGATGCGATGGATTATAAATTTATATTACCCCAGCCCCAATGATTGCTACAGTGTGCATAATGGGGGGCTTGTTGCTGCATGCTGCTACTGCTGGCTTCCAAAGGACGACATGGAAAATTGTCAGTGCGACAGTGACGTACAAACCGGCCATACCTGTACACTTTGCTTGTAATTAACAAATCTAATTGGTTCCGCTTCAGCGGTACAAAGTCCCCGGGAGGTGGTGCAGCATACATCAAACATGATGCACGGCAACAGTGCTAGCTTTTGGGTAAGAGGACCCCTGGAATTGCAAAGTGCACAGCAGGTGAACTAGACACGGTACTGAAGCCAAGTCCGGAGAGAAAGGTCGATAAAACCAGAACTAGATCATATACAACGGGCCATCCACCTCGTTACTCCATGTCAAAGAGAATGGCACTTTGAGGCGGTATACATAAGACGCTTCTTGTCGATGGCCCGTCTCCTTTTTTGCAGTTTATGCCACCCAAAAGAGCACTTCTTACCCTATACTATGGATCCCCAACGAAGCTCTTTTGAATATAATGCCTTGCTTCTGAATATCGTCGCACGTATACAGGGCAAGATGCGAGCTCGTTTGCGTAACAGTAACGTCAAATAATCAGTAACTTACAAGAGGTTGCTAAAGGCACTGCTTTGTAACCCTGCAACATTAGTTTTGATATACTGTACGTTTGAAAAGCCCCACAGGTGCGCCTTTAAAGAAAAAATTCCTAGTTTTTTTGGGGTGGAAAAAGCATGAGAAAAAGGGAAAAGGAAATTGTTTCCAGTCCTTGAAGCAGCATTAGCATTGATGAGCACTACTTGGCCGTAATTCTATATTGCTTTCCGGGGTCTAAGATTTTAATCAGAGGAGTGGTGGGAAAGGGGAAGCGCAATAACGTGCATTCCAACGAGGCTCCGGTGCCGAATGCCAGTCGAGAAAAGAGACGGGGGCTGTACAGTTCTCCGTCTATAGCAACCAGTTCAGGTCATCAGGAAAAGACTTGGGAGATTTGCCTGAATCCCACTTCCCAGCCAATCTAACCGCCAACGAGAAAGAGCCTGAACCACACTTTTTTGCGGTTAACCAAGCCCATAATATTGTCACAAAACATCAAAAGTCCTGCAAAGTCGCAATATAAACACAGCGAAAATATGTTTGTCCACGTGTTGGAATTACACTAATTATGGTGCACACTGGGTGCAAATCCACATCAAAACAACACGGACGCTTATTTTCATAAGCTTTGTGGTAAATGCACCGTACTGAAGGCCATATTGTCCAGTCTATACATATCAAACGTACGTGTGTATGCCCTCACAGTTTGATTGTCTAAAAATGCATTTAGGCAACAACTCATTAAAAATACCGAAAATGAGATTGAAATTTTAATAATCAGGAACAAAAAAATGACATCAATTTTTCAGCAACTTATGTACTTGCATAATTTAATGCCAGGAAAAATTGCTCCCTCAGCAGTTTATGCACAGAGACCCAAGGCAAAAATCGCGTTAGTTGCATGGCGGAGCAAAGTGAGTGATTGCACTACCACTTCATCTGATAGGAGACAAATGAGGTTGCCGGTAACAAAGGCTGGATTAATAACACGTTTCAGGTGACTCCAAAAAGTGCCTTTTGCCACGCTTCTCTCCTAAACGTCAGCCTAATTTTGCAAATAATCAGAATTATGTCCCCGGCTTACTGGCGCCAGAGAACTATTAGCGACCCTGATAGACGGCCCTGACGTGTGAGGCTCATGCGGAGAAAAGAACCGCAAAAAATATAATATAGAGCTAGTCTGCATGCAGAACCCCCCAACCAACCTGAGAAGACCTTATGGATGGAATATGCGCCGCAAACAGCTGACGCAGATAGAAGAATCGGATAAAAAGCAGCAATTTTTCTTTTCTCCCTTACCCCAGACTACTGCTCACTTATTTTATCTCACCTCCTCCGCAATGAAATATTGCCTCTGCCCATTAGATAAGCCCGCAGTGCCTCAAAGATTCTAAATGAGTATTATAATTACTTTAAGGCTGTCGTGCCAGAATTAAAACCTGATAAAGTCAAGGCGTGAATCCCCGTCTGGAGGCACCATCCGAATTTCAATATTATGCACCTTGAAAATATGCACTGGTAAGCAGGTTAGGTGAGAACAGTTAGCACCTGACTCTTCCCAGTTTCCATCCAAAGATGAAAGACCTCACATGTACACACTGGTATTGTACGCGTCAGGTGGAATGGAATCTCAATTACGCAGCTGCAGCAGCACACACGTTTTGCAGGCGACCTGCATCAGCATTTGAAAAATGCCGAGCGGGCAAAAGTGTTCCTAATGAAAGCCGGGGGACTTTGTGTCGTTACAATGTGGGCGGAAAATATTGCAGGCTACCCTCTCTAAATGGAAGCTTTGGGTGCGCACGTCTGCGTGTTGGCCCGCCACAAGAGTCGGAGCGATCCGGTTCAAAGGCAAAATCTATGCGATATACATTACTACAATTTTTGGGGGGTACAGAGCGTGTGCATAAACGGCTTCAACATTACACACTCGTAAGGAAAACGTACTGCCATCAACTCTGAAGGTTCAAATTGAGTTCAGTGATCGGTTCAAAAAAAAAAACACACACACACACATTCGGTCCATCCATAAAATTTGGTCCCATCAGTTACTGAATTTTTTTTCCCCCGCGCAATTTCCTCGTGGGAATACCACAATAAAGAACTTGGATGTTCAGCACTTCACTTCCTACATGGGAAACAAGGCAAGTACTGTACCGGACCTGTTCGAACCATTTTTGAAATCCTGTGAGACCTTCAAAACATTCGGGTAGGTACTCCCCCTTCAAGCCTAAATGCATGGACATTTATATTGACTCGGGCGGACTGTCCCATAAAAGAGGACAAGGCAGAAGAGTCCACTAGCTCTTGCAGTATATGGTAAAACCATGCATATTTGGACACTACAGGGTTATACAACGCACATACAGCAATTATTGTCAATTAAGTACCTTTCCAGCACATTCTCTCAGCTCACTCCTAGTTTTGGCACAGTACATTCGCATTTGATGTTATACCATCCTGTTCCCGGCATAAATATCTTGCAAGTAATAAACTCTTTTAACAAACTCCGCAAGATAACTCCTAATTATAGCCCGTAATTTTCGGCACCGATCCGGCGCATTATATACCGTGCTTGAGACCTCATTAGGTTGAATTAAAAGTTATGAAAGTCGCCTGATTGCGCCCGTACGCAGCGACTAATCACCCTTGTCAAAGAGCTTTTAATGATCAAAAGTGGCAATATCCATTACCGGACCAGATGACTATTACCCAGTTTCAAAATCCCCCAGTCCGTCGCACCCCCCCTCAAATAGCCCCCAAAGTTCATTCATTATCTTCAGTCAAACGAAGAATGGCATGAACCTGGCACAACACAAAGCGCCGTGCAAAACCGCTTCCTAGTAAAATATTACGGCGCTACGTGCCTCGTATTTTAGCGCCGTACATTTTACACCTGAAAGGGCCTCCAACACTTTCTCGCACGGCAAGCAACATTTCGCGGACCTATTAACGAGATAAGGCCACTTGGCAATAAAAGGGATAATATAACACATCTATATGACTGCAGTCGACATTAAACACGTCGACTTAAGTGTGCGGCATTAGGGCTCCAAAATGGGGGGGACCTCTCGCCCATATTCCTGAAGCTCCCTGAATGCGACAGAAAAAGCATCGCACGTACAATTTAGCTACACTGCTTTTTTCCCCCTCTCTTAGACTCTCTCTTTCCAAGAAGTCGATCCCCGAAATTCGACGTTTCCCAGTTTCCGATTCCCAACTTCTAGGATCTAGGCTAAATTAGTCTGGCTTGAAATTGAGAACGTCTCGGATGAGTGATTTATTACTAGGGATTCATCACGGTTCTGGTGCAATTGGAAATGGAACTCTTCTCTACCTCATATATATTTAAAAAAAGAGAAACAAGTTAGATACTTGTCTTAGTTACTCCCAAGCGCCTGATAACTCGCGAGGTTCCCATGACAGAGACGTCATACTACAGCAGCCGCTGGATTAGGAGAGATAAAGTAGCGGCCGTGATTTAGCAAACATAAAAGGAAAACCAGTTTCGTGCCACGCCACAACGTCCCCATGTAGCCTGCTTCTCCCGGCGGCGGAATTAAGACGGCCACAAAAGCAAAGCCAATTTTCCATTCCAAAGAGGGAGACCCAGGACTGGATTCTCGAAGCCACTCCTCTCATTCGATTCAATTATTCAAAGAGTCACAGCTTTATCAAGAGGAGGTTGGGAGACGAAGGATAATAGCCTGGTGCTAAATCGCAGTCTCTGGAGAAGAACCACCCCTTCCATAGCATCTCTCCAGTGCCTTATCACTGTGATTGACAATTACTTGGCAGTAATTCAGAACCGGCATGCTAAACACGGTGCTCGTAAACGTATAGCTTTGAGGCCAATCAGATTTAAAGCCAAGGTTGGAAAGTGGCGGCGTACACACCTAAGAGGCTAATTATCCTGAATATTCAGGGCAACCCGCACAGCATACGGGTTGCCTGCTCTCAGGATAGTGTTTTGATTTTTATTTTTTAGAGAACCTACTCTCTTCGCTGGCTCTATTTTTCGAGCCAGTTTGAGCAGTTCTGTTGATGTCTCCCTTGATGATGGATACATGTTGTTGTTGCGCATGATTTGTTTGCACAGCTTGCGGGCGTTGATGAAGAACCGGGTTAATGGCTCTCCCTTTTGTCCGAGAGGGGCTCCTTCTCCAAGCACCCTCTTCACTAATTTACCTCTTCCCCGTAGCGAAGAGAATAAACCGGGGACCAATTCAGGCGAAAACTTCCATCCCACCCTTCGCCATCACACGCCACCAACCCTTCTTCAGATAAATGAACCGAGGGGGTGAAGAAAAATAAGTTTGGAGGCGTGTGCTTAGCAGGCAACCGCATGATTGAAAACTGCCTGTGCTCCAACAATTGCCCAACAGCCTCATAGAAAAAAATCTGGCGATATTTGTACATCCGGCACAGAAAGTCCTAGGCATCTCCACGTTATTAGCCAACACAATTAATTCTCGATCCAGGGAGCTCATTAGGGGACATGGCCGGTCCCAGCGTCAACGTTGGCTTCAAATGTGTTTGCGGAAAGAGTGTAACTGCAAATCCTCCCCCAGCCGGACGCGGCCCCCTAATTACTCCTGCATAAGGAGACAGGGATGAGGGCGACAAACTGTTGATGGCCTACAACACCGGACTTAATCGCCGGTATAAACATGGCCGAGGTAGGGGAGTGTGCGTATGTGTATTTTGGGGGGGGTTGAAGGGGAGACTAGCGCAGTGCCATTATGCATGGTAACTTTTGCTAAGTTGACTTGGCAAATCCAACTATATACGTATATAAGCAATCACTAGAAGGAATCCTAAATATATTCTGGGTAGTTAGACTTTTAAAAAGTGCGGTTTTCGGACTTTTCTCTGAATCATATAGGCACGTAAGCCATGTGCGTCTGAAAGTGGGTTAGGTAGTCCGGACAAACATACCAACAAACTTTCCCGTTTGTAAAGATATCAATTATACAGCGATTCTAATTCCATCAATATTAATAAGAAAAAAACCCTACAATGGTGCAATCTCGTAAAGTTCAGGCCAATCTTAACTCGGCAGACTAAGACAAGGCGGATAGGCCAATGATCATTTTACATGGCCGTACGAGCTTTTTGCACGCCAATTCATGGGTGAACGAACGTGACCGTACCGTACATAGATTTTGGAAGTAAAGTAGGTTGGATATTCCGATCGAATCAAGTTTTAACAGTCGACGCACAGGCAAATTCGGCAAGGAGTCCCTGCACGTCTTCCACCGACTTGCAATGCTCTCCCGAAGTTTCTTGGCGAAAGAGAAATAATTCTACATATATTTTTTGTTACCTACCAAATAGAACGGAAATGACGCGAACCGTATTTGCAGCAAGATTTCATCATAGAAAACGCTGTATAGTGGCCATCGGATATGCTATACACAACGCAAACAACAAGAATCGCAATCCATAATAATGTGAAGCACTTGAGCAAATCTGCTCTCACCCAGTACATCCTTTGCAAATACTTGCCAATTTGGAGCAGGTCGCTCGGGTCAATATCACCTTGCGCATACAAACAGCCCGGAAGTATGGTAGTGACAAAAGAGCAAATCGGGACTTGTAGCAGAACCGTATATAGGGTTTGTAGCTGGCATCCCCAGACGGATGCTGGAACTTTCCGAGGGCACTGCTCTCGCTCGAATTGATCGGGAACCTACTAGCTCAACAGGCTGATAGTGCTTTAAAAGCTATACACGAAACCTAGCTTTTGCTGGAACAACACTCTGCCGCAGGTACCGTACGTGGGGCAATGCTGTAACTACTTTTTTTTTTTTAAACCCTCCCTATATATATACCCTCCCTCCAACCAATTCCATGCCCCCACCACCTCACTTGGAACAACACAAACAGGTTTCAAACAGTTGGAAAACTGGGCTGACCTCGTTAAACAAATTCGGGTTTGTTCGCTACTGATTTGCCGATCATACCAGCTCGTGGAACGATAGTTACCCATTACATTCAGTTAAAAAAAAATGAACAATGTAATATGTGGAGTGTACAGGGTTGGACGGTTCGTGCGCAGTATAGTGTGTTATATCTCCATTTTTCCAGGGACTTCTAGGGGGAATGGGCAAACAAAAGGTTTGCATATTTTTTTGAGCGTGTTTGGCCCCATGTCGCTTGATCTCAGTTTTCACATTGCAATGGAAAGCAGTTCGGCAATGCTGATAATCGCGTGACCGCATATAGGCGCACACGCTGAGTTATGTTTACCTTACACTACGGCGCAGGTCATTATGACTAAAATTGTCTAGGGAATAGGGCCCGGCAGGCTTCGTTTTATTGCTGATTATGATAGTAAACGAACAAGGGAAATTCGTGGAGTGCATTTTCGACCAAGTTGCCCACAAAACATTTTGCATGTCCGCTGTTGAGGGACCACGCAGTGGACACGCGGCACATTTATTTAATTTCTCTGCTGGGAAATGGCCTCTAAGTGGAAATAGCCAGAAAACAAAGTATGAACAGGTAGTGCACTAACAAGTAAGTATGTAAGTCTGGATTATACATAAGAATTTACCAGTTCTTTATATTTTTTTGTGAAAAGGCTGTGAAATAAGCAATGTGCGTACCAGGCGAACTGTGCTACGTATTTGTGCTGTCCAAAAAAGTTTTACGGGTAAGCTTCCAGCCAACGCAGCGAGTTGTTTACGCGTGTTGACACAACGCTTTTTCTAGCTTATTCCTCGCAGAACTTTTCAGCCTGATCATCAAACCACAATGGAAAAATCACAGCGCCAGTGTCACATACAATCCGAAATCGCGGGCAGAAAAATTAATCGCGCCAGGAATAAACCGACTTTAAAACTATGCGAAATAATTAACATCCATTATTCCAATATTAAAAGAGCCTCTAGCAACACTACAGCGGTGCGGGCTTAGAGATCCGCTGCAGATGACTCTTACAGGAAAATTCGTCGTAATTATAATTTCACGAGTACTGTAGTCATTACAGATGTACTCGATATCTATCAGCACTCGCAAAGTGATTATTTACCCAAGCAAACAAGTCGCAATAATTGTTGCTCCTATTTTAATTGGTTTCTAGGGCAAACATTCCACATAACCGCGCCAGACCGCGCTCTTGAACTGAATTTGAATAGAAGTGCCCCACTGTACACACTCTGAGAGGCATAAGCATTGTTCTCGCAAGCCTGGTTGAACCTCAATATTGATAACATGAAGTAAACTGCGCGTGTACGTCTCGGATCTCCCCTGATGGTGTACTTCCAGATGCAGAAGCAATACCAGGCTCTGACATGAAAAATACATTCGCGATATAATATTTACCATATTGCCTCCTCACCCCCTCCAGGCATCGGAAACAGCGCTTGTTTCCTCACCTGATTTCCAAAAGCAATATACGTTTCCGCCTGGCTCTTCCTGACGAAATTGCGCAAGCTCCTAACTTATTATTGCAAGAAAAGTGTGCACCACTCCATGGGAAAGCATCTTCACACTTGGGTACCGGATATCGAAAAGAAACGTCGCAATATCATCGCAGCAGCCAACACAATTTACGAAAAATTTAAACATTTATAAAAGGGGCGAACATATCCTATAATATTGCCCCGGGGCAGGCCTGTGAGGCGGACACACATTTTGAAGGGAAGCAAGTTTGCCTTCCGCAGTCATGAGCCCCCTGATATTAGCTACAACCCTGCTTATCGTACCCAGCTGATTAAAATATCAGGCAACAGCTTGTGTTTCGATCCTGCTGCTGGCAGCAGCGCCCCGGGTGCAGATGCCTTGTTAGGAAGTCGTCAGTATTCCTGCACCGTCGGCAGTGCCTGCGGATTTTTTGTGTGAAACAAACCCGGTTTCCCTAGAGTTGTCGTCGGGTTTGCCATGCAGTCCCCGCAACGAAATACGGTACCGGATCATCAATGTTTCGTACCTTGTTGACTGCGTTGTCCAAAGAGTCGGGATCTCCAATTTGGAAGCAGAGGAGAAAGACTTTGGCGTCTTGGTATGCCAAAGGCCGCACGGTGTCGTAGGCTTGAGCACCTGGCAAAGAGGAGAAGAAGAAAAAAACAGTTTTATTCGAATGGAGTGGAAAACGTGGGGTTCACAATTCTATTGATTGTGGCCTGCTGGCAGTTGCTCCCACTGGATGAGAAAATGAATGAATGATTAACTGCATCATAGTTGGGGGCTCAATGCGGAATGCATCATGGAAGCGGTACAGATGATATCGCATATTATACCACCACGCACAGGAATACAGCTGCCAGCTATAAAACTGTTATTACATGTCGCATGGCCAGAACTGCGTCCCAAAAATCCGGCTGGGTTGAAAAATATGAGCTAACAACGGAAAACCACTCGGCCAATTATTTTCAACTGTTTTTAGGACCAACTCCACTTGAAATTGTACCCACTGCTTTTGAGTAGTCCTTCATTACGGCCGTATGGATGCTAATTAGTTAAAAAATACATCCACACATAAATCTAAGTCCCGCGAAACAGGCTTCTACAGTACACACACCAAATTCCTAGCAGGAATGTTCAGCATTTTTTTAAAAAAATCCAGTCAACGTTGCTGTTGCAAAAAGCTAAAAGTAGCTGACACTATACAGACTTGTCCCAACTGCATTCGGACACATCAGTCCGACGAAAGAGGATACGGGAGATGAGAGCATTGCAAGAATCTTCCATCACCCCCTGTATACCACACAAGAGTAGGATATCCATTGGATTGGGACACCATTGGAAAGCATCACGAGAAAACCTGCGACAGGTAATACACTTTATACAGTATACACACTCAGGAAACTGTATTTTTTTGCAGAAAATAGGAGTGGATGAGCGAACAAATCGTATTACGCTGAATTAAATACAGTATGAACTTTCAGCATATACGCGTTGTGAACCACGCATATAACCGCATGAGAAGTACTGTATAGCTACTTTTGATGCGGTTTATTTACATGCTTTTTTTCCATTTTTTTGCTGGTGCTAACCATGTGCTAACACACCATTTGCGGCACAGTGAGCAGTCGTCATACAATTATGGACGATGAAAAATATTGGCTGCGCTAAAACAAGTTGGTGACCTCTCCGTCCGTTTCCAGCAGGGTGGCAGTTATCTTTAAATTATTACATTTGGTAATAAGCGTATAGGGCCTACATACATTTAGCATCAGCATTCTCAGTCAGCTGCAGTTGTACAGTAGTGGATTTTTGTGGTTATCGTCGCTTACATCCTCAGTTGTGGCCATGGCACCATGTCACGTTAATTACAACTATATCATAACACCGTTTCAACATGCATTCGTCATGTACCAGAGAGTAGTCCGCGCAGTAGTTTTGAGCGCAAACAAGCCCCTCCTGCAAATCCAGGGGGGCAACAGAGAAGGGGATGGCAGGTATACTGCAGAAGAAGAAAACTGTCTGCCAAACTTTATTTGGAATGGTTACAACCCGTTTCAAAAAATTGCTCATGGACATAGAGTACAGAGTGTTATAGACTTCCAGAGTAAGGGTTCAGATCAATACAAAAGTGTGGCTGTTTTTGACACATACAGGCAACGTCATTTTCCCGACGTACAGTATTTGCATCAGAAACAAGTCTACATGACACATCAGCAGCAAAGAAGACGAAACATCAGTTACATGAAGAGACAACATGCAGCATGGTGTGCAATGAAAATTGACCTATTTGCTCATTATAAGGCCCTAAAATAATCACACGTTATTACATTACAGCAGGGGCAGAGAAGAAGGCGAATTTTCCCAAGTCCAGTGAACTTTTAAGGTCCACAAACAAGCCCCTACTTTAAAGACAGTGTCATGAATTCCTTTCTGAAGTAATTGATGACAATGATGCATCCCTTTTTATATATTAAAAAAACCGCTCCTCAAACTTTCCACTGAATAACGCTCTTTGCAAGATCCATGGCCCTGGAGGCGAAGAAAAGCGAGCCCCTTGTGAGAACTGGCCATTGTTGGACCGTTGAATTGTGCCACTGAGCTGGAAGCACGTCTGCTGGTGGTGTATACTATACCATAGGAACTTCACTGGGATGCCTGTTGCACAAAAAGGCGGAGCAGTTGCCCAGCAACCATGAGCATTCGCACATTTCGAGGACTGCTAAACTACTGTTGGGCACGTAGATGCAATCGCTGCCAAGTGGCCCCCAGTTTGATATACCTGCACGTCTGTGGTGATGAGGTTTGCCCCCCCCCCC
>KZ539132.1:22254-32460 GCA_000934665.2 Catajapyx aquilonaris
CCCCCCCCCCCCCGCTTCCCATTTTACTCTGTGATACATCATACTGTATGACGACCTATAACACGATTCTGCAGAGCATTTTGCTGACAGATATACACATAACATAAATCCTTTATGTCAATTCCGTACTTACTCCATTTTCATACAACAGCACATTTTTCATGCAGCAGATGCTGTATGACACATGGGATTTAAGTACGTTGCAAATATTGTTAAAAGTGCGGATTGATAGTACCGGCGGATGTTATGAAATCGAGTGGTTTATTGATTCTGCATACAACATTTTGAAGTCTGATGATGTGGTTTCAATAACACATAGATTCAATAATTGTGAATTTTACATTTCACGGGGGTTATTAACACAGGGGTGCAATAATTGGCCACCTATAGTGCAATGGTTTAGAGCTGACCATCATATTTGTGCTAAAATTATCCTCCGGTGTTAGTTTTCAGTGCCACAAACGATAAGCTAGTAAAGTGCACAATTTCATATTGATAATATTGAAATTAGGAGTCGGCTTTGAAAACTTTGCCACCATAGTGCCAGGTCAAGCACCATGTGGCACAATTTAAAAATCTGAAACTCTGCCTGCATCGCACGGTGTAGTACAGTATACTTCATCATCCAGCTACAGTACGTAACTTGTTAGCAACGGTGCCATGGGAACGTCAGTAGAAAATTACAACGCTGAAGCATGAAAATTGTGTTCAAGAGTGAACGGCCTCGACGAGATGTGTTGTGCAGTGTATGTAGTGAGAGTTGAAAAGAGTCGGATATATAGGTAACTCACATGATAAAATCATAGTTCTACCACTGACCCACAACCAGGTCATAAGGGATCTTGCCCTACTGCAATTGTCATTTTCGTACATTTGGTAAAACTTAGATGACAAACAAAAAGTTTACAGATTCTTCTCTCCAAGTTGTGTCAACACGATCAACTAGTAAGTTTATCCTGTACAGTACATTGCAGGCCTGTCTCTGTGATAATGACCGCACCTTCAAACTTGGCCCACAAACTGCAGGATTTCAAGCATTACATTTCGTCCTCTGAGGAGTGGAGACAGGCGAAAGTAACTTTAGGCCTGCACGAGATGTAGCGTCTCAACTTGAAGCAATTACAAGTATTTTCCTGGAACTTCCTGCTGACCTATGTCGTTCTCGGTATCAGCTTTTATGTACCCAGTGGGACCATTTTATGTCGTAGGCAAAGTCTGACGAAATCTCTATAGTGTAGTAATATAGCAAGTGCTGATTAATAACAAGCGTTAACAGGGAGTTAATGCATCCGATGATCAAACCAAGTAATTAACCTCACCATTTAATCTAGTACGAATATTTTCTAGTTACCATGCAGTACTTGTCAGTCATTTTTACATTGTCAGATACGCGAAGACCATGTCGAATACAAAATTATTATCCCGGCATAAAACAGACTACACAATCCGACAATGACGTATAATTTAGTCAGCATATGCCAGTAAAGCACATTGGCCCTTTGTGAGTAATTGTAATGCCCTGGGCTAAAGGAGTTTAATTATGCAACACTCTCCTAACTACTCATTTTGCACACACTGGGTGTACTGGTATAACACACATGTTTCACCATGCCATCCGAAACTTTCGCCTACCACACGATTTTTCACCAATATTTGCGCGGTTGTAACAATATTTCCTTCCATTAAATATAGAGATTGGTATGAGAAAAAGGCATTAAATACAAAAATCCAACTGGAACTGCTAACCAACACTTTCTGCGACACCCTGTGAAAATGTCGTAAAAATCGGCCAACACATCAAAGCCAGCTTGCATGGCACACAAACCATGGTAATTGGTCAGCGATGTTACGGTGTATTATCACCAACGCGCTTGATAAAGCATACGCATTGCAGTAATCTGTTACATCAGCAGGGAGGCCCACATTTTGAATACGCTTTAATGATCTCCCTCATCTTGCCTACAAATCTTTGATTTACCATTTGAAAAGCCTCCACCATCAAATGTTGGAGCGAATAGATTTTGCAAACCGCATATTTTCCCTCTCTTCAAATGAGGGCCAGTTGAGGCCATCTTTTGTTAGCAGATTGGGTCATTTATGCGGTAAATTTATTCACATTGACAAGTAACTGGAAACCCTTTTCAGAGCAGAATCACGGCAAAAAATAACTCTGGCTCACATGTATAGTATGCTTAAAAATGTATGCACATTTAACAAAAAGTAAAATAAATCTTACAAATTTCACATATTTTGTTCTTGAATATTTTGGCACCAGTCACACTCATCTGTCGTAAACAAACAAAGGTTTGTCGTGTCTGCAACTTGACGAGATTGCAATCCACTTGTATCCTTCCATGACTCAGTGCTCCAGAAGAGGCAAATTGCAGTCCAACCCTAATCAAGTCCAGCGGATGCAGTGAAAACCAATCCCGGTGCTATCGAGGCAATGGAAGTCTGCTAACCTTGGGAGCCTGGGAACCTGGGCCAACAGAAAAAGATTTTCGGATCCTGAAACTGCGAGAGAGCGAGAGAGTTTGGGACAAGTTGGGACGCGGGCTTCGGAATATAAACGGCTCTGGTTGTGGTTCACCTACAGTCTATAGGACCACGATACTGCGATTGGCTTTTTTTTGTATCCGCGAAGTTGCAGGGGTCTAACCCAAGAGAGTCGTACTCATTTGCCTTGAAAACCCATAGGCACCAAACAGTGCGACATTGGCGTAATTTGCATGCATAGACTCCCAAAATACAGAGAATTACAAAATTTTCACTTCTGTTGATGCAGGTCACAGGCTCGACATGCAGCATTGCATTTAGAGTACGGGTTGCACGTTTTGTTAATCAGAATGTTAACTGCACTATCGGTTAATTGGGCTTTTGTGTCAGAACAATCCGGCGGTACAGTTACGGGTGTCGGGTCCACTTCTATTCACCGCTGCTGTGTTTGGAGGCATAATCCATAAAACTCCATTCTTGTACGATGCTCACATCAGTTGGCACAACCTGCTATGAACAACATTCTGTGGTAGAAATATATTGCGGCTGCTGAATTGTGCTAATTTTGTATCAATATTAAGGCTGGTCAAATTGCATTTAAGATTACCTTGATCACAGCTTGATGACGTATTTCCACCCACACTTATACAGTACATACCGGGCTAGTGTGGGCGGTACCCACACTGCAAGCCTTGACGTAATCGCAAAGCATAAAAGATGCAACAAAAGCGACCACCCACACAGAATCACGTGCATGTGTAGGACGAAGGGTAAACACCTACAGTATCGCTCCCAATATATCTGTACTGTACGCCACTGCAGGTTTCGCTTTGAATGAGCCAACCGGAACTGACTATCGCCCACTGTTAATCAATCGAAAATAGGTTAAAATTTCCGAACCGATCCAGACAGCCGCTCCTTAAATCAATTTCATCCTACTCCATTACATACAAAGTGTCGCCATAATGTAAAGTTATACCCATCATTTTCGATTGCCTCCGCAAAAACTTCATTCCATCCTCATAATGTAGAGCCAGATCCTTCCTTACAAAAAAAAAAGTGCGGACTTTGACAGTGTCCAGAGGTCTAGCTTCTGGTGAAACGAAGCTATTGGAGGAAGCGAAAACTCTCGGACTCGCAGAAAGTTGTACGAATTCAGAAGCCTTTTCCTCGGGCCTTGCTCGTAAGTCACGCGGTTTTCCAATGCAACTGGGTCCCAGGTTTTAGTTGGTTGGCCTGACAGGTCCGAGATTTACATCCTTTGTCAACCGGGGTCTCTCCGACCAGAAAGTTTGCGACTTCAACATGCGACGCTTCATGGACACACCGCTAGTACTTGCATGTAGTCAATACCCGGACACTTTAAGGGATCGCGCTTCAGGAGCTATCCTTCAACCCCCCAACATTCAGAGAGAGTTGGAGAGAATAGTGTGGCACCTACCAAGATTTAGTGTGGAGCTCAGAATGGAAGCAGCCACTCTCCAGATCTCATCTAAAACAGTACTTTGATATAGCTGTGCATGCAGGACGCAAATCTCTTTCCTGGAGTAATTACAAAGGCAAAAGGAAACTGCGAGAACTCGTATGGAAAGATCCGCCAATTTATGAGCTTCATTTTTCCCGAGTTATTGGTCATAGATGTCACGGAAAGCTCCGTAGGCATATCAGGTCCCTAGTCTGCGGAATGCAAGATCCAAAAACCAATCATGGGATTGCGCTAAAGCACGTCTTTAATCTGAATTCCACGCAAGTATCACGGTTATGGCCTCCGCACCGACTTTAATTACTACCCATCTCCTGTTCCTAATCCAAGGGTTTTTCGCCAAACGCAATCATTAGACACACTTTCAAATCAGAGAGAAAAATTATCAGACAGCTGCGTTTGTCCCTTTGTATGACCCGGTAGTACCAAATGTGCATAAAAATGGGCGTAATTGTTGATGATATCGCGCATTGAAGGCTACACCAGTGTGCCACTGTGCATGCTGATCATTTTTAAAGATCAGATATTAAGCTTCATCCTACGTTTACACAAAGTATAGCAGTTACATGAACTGCACAACAATTTTATGCAAGATGTATGCACCAGGCTTGCACAATATAATTTATTACAACAAATAATTGAGTGTTTTTCTCGATATCTTCCATCAAGTGTATTCGGACTTTGCAGAGTTAATTCTCAAATATTTTGATATTGCCAATTTTTTGTTGTTGTCCGCCTAACTAAACTGAGTCCATTTGGGAAGCACGTCACATCTGCACCGCAAAGGCAGTCTTTTGTAACACCTTACGGATTCAAGAGTATAAACCCAGGGAAGAACCTAAATGCGTGTGCTATCGCAGCAAGGCCTACAGCCTATTCCGTAACGCAATTAACTTCATTGTTGGGAAATGGGGCCCATGGAAGCCTTTACCTTAATGAAAGTACAAGATAGGATGAGCAGAAATTGGATAGGAGGGCTAGGGAAAAAAGAGAAATGAAGCATGGTAATGAGTTGCTTGGAAATATTTGCACGGTTTATATGCACAACATTGCAAAACTCTAGGCGTATCTCCCACGCTCGTGTTTAGATAGAGCCTTTGCATATCATATGTGGAGTTCAGCTCAATGGTCAAGAAAAATAAGTTAATGCAAATCAGTATGGTAATTGCCGCGATTAAATGTCAATCATATACCAATTCGATTAATCTCATTACGGACATTCATTACGGACCAGCAGATATTATTGACATCATTATTACATGCTTTGTTAGTTTATTTACTGTTAACAAATTTCAAACTTGGCTTTCACTATGCGGAACTTCCACTCAATTTCTTCCTGCTGTAAACATGCGTTATACAGGCATATCTGAAATTATTTAATTATGAGTGATTTGATGCATAATGTTTATACAGCACCGTACAACACTGTGTGTGTTGTCTTCATTAAAAAGTCACAACTGCCAGTTAAAAATTAACTACTGACAAAACGATGCCTGAATTCAAGGCCACATTGACTTTTTCGCCCCGATCTGAACAACTTCACTTAATTTTTAACTTTCTAAAACTATACTCTGCTGGAAGCAAAAAATATCGGCTTGAATAATGCAACTGACGCTTTACCTACAAGCTATAGTCTCCCCTCTGCAGTTTTCCTCCAATCCTTGGTGCAATGTTTTGCCTATGTGGCCACCGACCCAGGTAATGGTCCACATACTGCATATGCATTGGGTGCAACCTAACCTGAGGCATGCAATGATACTTCGTGCATGAAAATGGTGAATAATAATTTGTTTGCACAAAACAAGGAGAAAAAAAAACAGAATCAGAATTTGTTACGTAACTAATCTACACAGTTAGCGAACTAATTCCGGTTTCAAATACAGAAAACCATGTAACGTATGAAATCAGTTTAGTACGCACATTTTGCATTGGACACTAATATTTGTGGTGTATGAATTTTATCAAAATTTAATCTACAGCATTGTGCAAAAGCTAAGATATATTTTGAACCTCAACCGATATACAGCTAACTTCCCAGACTCAATTCGGTTATTGATGACATTATGATCCGGCTCCAAACTTTGGTCCCAAATTCCTCCCTCCAAAAAATTGCGAGATAAACTCCTCTACGAAATCCTCGCAATATTACGAAAACCTGAACAGCACTTGAAATCGGCTTAGGCAAAGCCGTGTTACTCTAATTCAGACCGCACCATGGTCCTTAAGCCCAGCTACACATCGGAATTAAGGCCCGAAATGGGATAGCACAAAAGACTTACATGATGGATAGGAGCCCAAAACACTCCCAGGAGTCCCGCTTAGATTAGATCCCGGGGCCAAAATGGCCTTTGTGGATTAGAACCAGTTACTGCGGGAGACCTGACGGGGGTCGGATTTGCAACTTAGCTCTCTTCTCTAGCTCTCCTCTCAGACCTAAGAAAAGGGCTCTGGATATTCCTAGGCGATAACTATCTCTGACGGTTTTCATGTTGCGGAATTTTGCACTCACTTCCCCGAGGCCAAAGCCCAACTTTTCCAAGCCAACTTTTTAAATGGCCTCAAAAATCGTTACAGGAAAAAGCGGAAGAAAATACCCCCGCCGCCGCCACTTTACTTTTTATCACGCATTGCTATCGTTAGTTACTGGGCTGCATTTGGGGGGGGCCAATTCAAGGGACCTATTAAGACTCAACACAGGCGCCCAAGGAGAAAATTATGCTGCTAGTTCCTCAGTCGTTTAGGATCCCTTTCATGGTCCCTGGAAAGTTGCGGCCTGCATAAATAGCTCGTGTGTATGAAAATAGTGATACATGGCAAATTCCTGTCAGGGTCAGCAACAAATAGCTAAATGCCAGTGGTTTCTGTCAAAATGTGAATAATTTCAGGTCTCCAAATATGATTCAGCATGTTCCTGTTTATGAAGCTGGCCACATATCATCAAAATCACCGAACAATCTGGAGAAAATTTTTCAGGGCTAATGCCTCTCTGAATGGGTTTCTAGCAAAGTTTTATGCGAAAAAAAACTGCTAAAAAGTGTTGGAAGGAGGGAAGAACCGGGGGGCGAAGAAGAAGAAGGGTAGGAAAAAAAAAGCCCTCCGGAGAAGAGACGTGCTTACAAAGTGTGAGAGTCTCTATACCTCATCAGCAATTCCGGCGGCACACTGTTCAATATTTTATTCTTAGCTAGTGGGGGCTGTTCGTCTGTAGGCATCCAGAAGTGGCGATTCCAGGAGAGAAAAAAAGAAGAAGATGCAGTCTACCTACTTCTTGCAAATTGTGTCCAAAAAAGTGCACAACTGGCAAGGGACTGAAGGGAGGTTATTTCCAGGGCTTGTTCCTGGACATCCAAACGAGGACCTCACAGCATCCGCATCCGGGCCCGCCGGACACGTCCCCACCACTTTTCGTCCAGACCAAAAATGCACCCGGGGATATGAGAGTTAATAGTCACGGCCGCTGTTGTTAGATAGCCAGTGGATGGCCAGAAAATCATTTCGGACTGCTGCAGCTGCCCGAGTACTTCGTCCAGGGAAAAAGGCCCGCACTATGTGTACTTATGCACCGCTGACCATACCCGGGTTCAAACTTGCCTACAAATTACGTATATTTCCACCTTATTCATTTCACTAGTGCTCAGGGCCGGGTTGATATGGAAGTGACATACTCGGAGGACGAGGTGGTGCCAGAAAACCTCGCCACAAAGTCTATAATGACAAAATGTGTCATAAACGAGACATAATGGACATTGAGATATTGCTGGGTATGATTCGTTGTATGACAGTTGACCACACCATATTATTATTATTATTATTGACACCAATTCGAGCATATAACTTGGGACAAAGGATCAGCCAGTACTGTTTCAACAAGCGTCGGTTATAGCTCTGCTGTACAGTACATTATTGCAGGAGCCTATGGCCCATTATTGTCTTTCATGCTTCTGATAAATAGTTAATTTATAACACTGACCACCATTACGCTCATGGTGTGGCATAATTGCGTACAATGCGTATTACACAATCTCTATTGCAAGAGTGCCATTAAAATGTGGTAATACCATGCTCCTACACCAAAAGAAGGCTGGTTCATATGACATGATGAGTCGTCATGATGCCATTACTTATTTCTTGCTTTTACTTAAAAGTAAGGTATACTTTGTTACTTTTAGAAACCATTCGCAATAATTCCCCCATAAAAACGCCTTTAAAATATATTGTGATACCAGGTGTGTCTTTTAAGTACTGTAGAGTGTAGCCTACGTAAAACTGAAATGAGTGACACTGTAGGACAGCCCCAATGCAAGTCATATTGTACTGTAAGCATAGTTGCCTGAACGACTAAAATTGCGCATTGCAGCCATATCATTCAGGAGGGGGCTGCAGCGTGTCTCTGAATACAACATGTATAGCAGAGTTGCAAGCATAATATAGGTGCGGCAAAGTTCCGTGCTCCCTGGCTATATACAGCAGGCTCATCTCCAACGACCTAAATCCCTGCCGCGATAAGGTCGGAATGACAGTGTTCTAAGAAGCGTCAGAAAAGGGCTCGTAAAGTCCCGCCGAATCTATCGCTAGACTTCTCTCTCTCTCTCTCTCTTCTAAATCGAAATGCTCCCTAAATCCATTTGCAGCACTCGGGTTTCCGAACCAAAACCTTCCACTCAATATTACCAGCTTCTCTCGTTCTCTCTGCAGCGCTTTTCAAGTGGACTATAGAGAATTCAAGTCTTCGGCCTGATTTGCTCATTTCCGTCTTTTCACGCAGTTCAACGGAAATAAATTCGGACGCAAAAATCTCGGGATATGTATACCCTGTGTTTAATGAGCGACATTGCGAACGCGGTTGTGAGTGCGGCTCAACCAGTTCCATCGCATTATACCGGTAATAACAGTCACGTGCAATGCAATTATTTTCGGCGCGATACAACAAGTGGCCTAAATTGCATCTGGAATTCCAGAGCAGCCACAGAATGACAATCACCCATTATTGATAGGCGGTGGGGAAAAAAATAGAGAAAAGCAACCCACAAATTTTATTTGCAGAACACTATGTTGTACAGGATTCCAACATAAACCCCCTCCCGGTTCTTTTATATAAACGAGCGGGATTAATCACTAGTACTGCGACCTTAATTGAAAGCAACAACACAGTCCGGCCAAAGTAGGAATTGCCATTAATCTTCTGGTGCACAGTATAACGCCCACTATTGCGTGGTTGCTCACACAAACGAAGCCACATCTGAAAGCTGAAACCCTAAATAAAAAGCAATGACAGGGGGGGACGTTCAAAGAGAGACCGGGTCCAAAATACCCTTGCCATTCAAATTTAGTTTTACATGGACTGAAATGCCGGATCGAGCCGGATTTGGTCGATTCATTTTCAGGCAACATCATGTCCGGGAAATGCCATGCAAAATTAGCAGCTACAGTGGCGCGCTATCAGTGAAAAACTATTAAATTGGTGAGACACCAACTGGTGTCCAGACCGCAACTAAAACCGTCCTGTGCATTTACACCTTAGTTTTTCCATAACTGTCCTGGGTATAAGTAGCCAAATGGTTCGAGCCAAAATGAGCTCAGCTCCAAACGGGAAAATATGCAAGGGACGTTAGGGGAATAGGTTTTCATTAGCCCCCCTACGCGAAAAGTGTTGCGTTTTACCACAACAACACTGCAGAAAACAATTTGAGTGGGGCCTGGTGCATAACTGGAAAAGTATCGCAGGCGGCGTGTCGTAAAACCAAACCTGAAGTTGAAGCTAGCAGATTAGCCCTTCAAAAACTTGGAAAGTGACACAATTCTTGCTTATGCCTGCAGCCAGCGCTGCTTGTCCGCTAATGAAGAAAGTCGGTGCTTGCGAGTGGGGGACAACCTCAACATTAAGCGTAATTCAAGCTCTCAAGTGCTTGGCTCCAAACCTGCGGAGACGCAAATTGAAAAGCGCGACCATTTTAACCGCTGGAGGTCCCAAAAACCACACGAAATCTGGTACCAAGTAAAAGCATATAAAGAGTGCAACTAAAGTCATTATTTCTGTCAATTTATGTAATAATATTATTTCACAATGCCCTTTTATTGAACTAGGTCAGTGAACACCCTGTACTCACGGGCGGCTCATTTACATTTGTTAAACACTGCACCGGAGCAACTTGACCCGTAAATTACGGCGTACCCGAACTTTCCGCGTTCTTCACCTCGGTGCGGGTATACTGCTGCAGGTTATAGTG
>KZ539133.1:9745-32477 GCA_000934665.2 Catajapyx aquilonaris
CCCCCCCCCCCCCAGAAATGTAATGCAACAATAACTTTCCTTGATTTTATAATACTTACCGTACCAATTTTGGTACAATAATGTGAAGGTTATGGGAACGGCAAATGATTGAGCAATTGGGGGCCAACACGATTTAACAGCCGGTGGGGCCAACCACTAGCCAGTCCGGCCCTGCCTGTATATCAATTTAATGATAAGTTATGAGTTAATCAATTTGAATAGTGTCACTCAATCGTTTCATGAACTAAACCTGCAAACAAACTGGATTTGAAAAAAGGCATGTTTTCTATTAAGCATATGCTATTCATATACAAACTACGGCCCGCGAAGACAATTTGTGTGGCACGCGCAAAAATATTGGTATTCCTGAAAATATTGAAAGATTAAAATTGCAAAATTTATGCCTGCGCCTTTCTTTTTAATTATTTTTAATTCACAAATATATATGGGTGATTCTCCAAAAACTTACAATTTTCAGAGCAAGAATTAATGAATTTCAAAACTTGTTTAAAAAATCTGGAAAAATTCTCACTTACTCTATATGAGGTCACAAATCAGGGAAAAATATGGAGAACTAATTCTGATGTTCTAATGCCAGGAGAGTGAATATTTCCAGGAGTTCGGGAGCCAGAAGAATGACCTATGCATGCAATAGGATTAATATCACGGTCCAGAACAAACGTTGTCTATGGAGATTTCGGTAGGTTCAAGAAGACCCTTCATTCCATGGAATCACAGTTATTTCAAAACATTTAAGCTATTATGGGACATAGAAAAATGAGCCAGGAGTGTGAACTTTTAATTTCCGGGAGAAAAATGACCTTTGGATGCATTAGGATTAATATCACGGTCAAGAACGAACGTTGGCTCTGGACATTTCTGTGGGTTCAAGAAGACCCTTCATGCCATGGAATCAGAGTTATTTCAAAACATTTAAACTATTTTGTGACATAGAAAAATGAGCCAGGAGTGTGAACTTTTTATTTCCGGGAGTTTGGGAGCCAGAAGAATTGACCTTTGGATGCATTAGGATCGATTAGGATTAATATCACGGTCCAGAACAAACGTTGACTCTGGAAATTTCTGTGGGTTCAAGAAGACCCTTCATGCCATGGAATCACAGTTATTTCAAAATATTTAAGCTATTTTGTGACATAGAAAAATGAGCCAGGAGTGTGAACTTTTTATTTCCGGGAAAACTCGGGACACACTTTGGAGTGATGCAGCAAGGTCATGTCAAATGAATAAATCGTTTAAAAAATGTTGTTTTATACCTGCAACTATGTACAATTCAATTATAGTATTGAAACTTGTCTAATGTTAATAATAAAATTGTAAGGAAATATAGCATGCTTTAAAATGAGATCGGGATTTGCCAAGAATAGTGATATTAGGCCCTTTGACATTTTTTGCAGTATAACTTAATTTAATATTTTTCTTTGTTTTCATGGGGATGGCTAGGTGTCAACTGCTTCTCCAAATGTTTAAAAAATCAACTCTCTCAGTCAAGCCCTTTTCGAGTTATTATGCTGGGACAGGGTATTGGTAAGTTTTTGGAGAATCACCCATATATTTTATATAAATTTGGATTTTCAGTGCGCCATTCGTTTGTGCCCGTTTGTGCCGAAAACTGAAGCGCTCTATCTCTCACCGTTCTCAAGATATTGTGTAATATGCGGTACCTGTACTTACTTCTACGGCGCACAGTGCAGTATTTGGCCTCAAAAGCTGGCCAAAATTTGATTTTTTTTAATGTTACTGATTCCAAAAAATTTCGTTTCCTGGAACAGATGAATGACGAGGATTATTATGACATGCAGTTGTAGTTCTTATAGGTGTAACCCTTCGTCCGTACCGGCAGTTTAAAGTTGATGACAGTTCGCGTAATATTTAGCTAATTTTAAGCGCAATTTATGGCGCGACACATTCATTAGTGTTGTTTTCAGTTATACAAAATATTTGTGAACTTTTCCAATATGGAAGCTTCAGAAGAAGGTATGCACTTCATTTTAAAGAATTTCTTACAATAATATGACTTATAAGTCATTATTAGTCCTCGAAATTATGCAATAATTTGTCTACTTTTTCGCCAAATGTGAAATATTCAGACATGATTAAGTTATACTTCCGAAGGCTTCCAAGCTGTTTTCTTTTCGACATTTTGAAGAGTCAGGCTTCTATTTTCATAGCAATAAAAGAATCTGGCACGCCTTTTCGCGCCATTTCATTTCCCCCAAATTTTTCTCCTGTGCTGTTAACGTAAATTTTTGCATCTCTTTTTTCCGACTATTTTTTTCTGGAGGCCTTTGGCAAACTCCCTCGGTGAGTGAGCAGAGCTAAGCTCACTGGGGTAGCAATGTACTGTACTGGGATAGGGAGTGTCACTGGGTTGCAGTGGTGTAATCGGGTGCAATGCTCAAATTCGCTCAATATTAGGTGTTTCGGTCCATACGTGCCGTAAATTGCAGACCTCCTTAAATTCAAAATTAACATTTCGGTAAGAAGGGAAATTACATGTAATACGCAGCAGTGGCGGATCCAGGAATTTTTCTGGGAATTTTTTTCGGTTCAAGGTCACAACCCTTCCTCGCGACCCTAAATTTGGAGTCACGACCTCAAAATTGCACTGTTCTAGAGGGTTTTTGCGAGTTTTCCACCCGTTTTTTTTTCTTTTGTTCCTTTTTCCCCCCCCTAAATCCGCCACTGGTAATACGTAATGATTACGTACAGGCTAACTATTAATGTAATGATTTCTCATTTTCATTGTTTTTGTGCCATACTGATTACTGACACTGCAACTGCGAGAGTCTGACAGTGAGATAGTACGAGCTAAGACCCCGAATTGATTGGATCGAACCCGCTTTCTTACGTCTTATAGAATAAAGAATATAGGTTATAGACGTTAGGCCTATTATGGATTTGTGGGTTTCCTCAAAATTTTCTAAAACTCGCCGGAAAATTCGGGGGCCCCTTTGCTCGGGAGCCCTGGGGCAGTCGCCCCACCTAGCTGCCCCTATGGTAGTTACGCCACTGCACCCAGTAATGAAGTTCAAACATGTAGCTCAGACAAGATGGGTGTAAAATGCCAAATGAAAGGTTGGAAAGTTGGAGGACCCCTATAGTACAGGTGCCATAATTATGTCTTAGACGACTTGCCTAACCTTAGGCTTGACCTTGAAGAGACTTTTTTTTGTCATTTTTGGGAGACTTGCAGATATGCGGAGATGGAGTCAGAAGTTGACCACTCATTCATGAGTGGTCAACTTCTGACTCCATCTCCGTGATAACTATAATTTTGAATGAGGATGGGAACTGGCTATCTTACTTATTTTTTCTGAGTTTTAATATGAGAGGAATATTTTAAATTATAAACATACACTGGTGTTCACAGAAAGTGCATCACCCACTATCCACCTCAAAATGTAAAAATCTCGCCTCAATAATTGGCAACCAAATTGCACAAAATAATACTGATTTATTAACCCTGGAATCCTGACGTGCCTGAAAGTGACATTAACCATGACATGTGTCCTCCAGGACCCCATCCCATATTTTATAATACTTTTCAATGGATTGACTATATGCAATCATTCTTTGAACAATGCCTAAAATGATCACTAATTCAAAATAAACATGCACACTTCCTGTTATATAACTTACTCTTTTTTAATGGCAACAGTTCATTTTCGTAGTGAAGAGTTTTCTTTCGCGTATGCTGGGAACCGTGACGTGACGACCGTGACGAGAGCATGGGTCCAAAAACAATGACTTATCTACATTTTGGTCGGTGTGAAAATTATTAAACTGGATTGAGCCATGAAATGAAGTTTTTTTGAGGAATACACGGAGTTTCAGGTCATGATCGTTTCAAGGTCACTCATTGTGATGCATGTTACATTTTTACTTCCTTTGGGGTCCTAAAAGACTACCCCACATCACGGTTCCTGGGTTAAATAAAAAATTCATGCCATATATCACAAGAGAGCCTGATTCAAGATCTCTATAGCTGGGTGCCAACAATAATTCTTGATATCAATGATCGAAGTAAAAGATAAACCACTTTCAGTTTTCAACCACTACATTTAACATATTCAGATATCAGAGAAAGGATCCAGGAAAGCCTCAGGGATTTGAGTCTAGGAGGGTGGGAGAGAAAGGTTGGGTGATTGTCTGGTGAGTGCTGATTATTTAAAAATATCTACCAAACTACATTTCATTTACCGAACATACCTCAGTAAAATGTGGAGGCAATCCTGCCATGTTGAGTCCACTGTCATCTCGTTGGATTCCTGAAATGATTTCATCAAATCATATCACCAGCTCTTGATATCACCTAATGATTTTATAATTATCATAATTTGGTTCAATCATTAAGATGACAGACATGCTAGCATATAAAAAATAAAGAGTCATCCCAAGATTCACTCTTATGCTCTAACTGTATACCCAATACCCTATCCTATGATAAGCTTTAGCCTCATAGGAATTATTCTTATTTTGAGGGCCAATGTTATTCAACGGCTGAACTTCTGATAGATTTGGATTGTGGAGGGGTAAATGGGAGAACACTAAGAAATCCCAGACAAACACAGAAAGAAGCCACTGAAAAGATTCCCATCAGAAAATCCTCTGTCCAAACTGGGGGATGGAACTCAAGATCTCGGATGTCTGGGCCTTAACCACTGCACCACCATACCACCTAATTCGATGATAAAGAAAAGCAGGACTTGGCAACTTGATCAATGAAGTTTAAAGCTCAAAAAAAATCCACTTAAATCGAACAAGCTACTGGACAGAACCAAGTCTGACAGAATATCCATACAAAATTATTGTTTGTAAACCAAATGACACCTTAGTGCAGCAGGAATCCCTGGCAAGGAGTCATTGTGAGCCAGTCAATCAAGACCTCAAAATGGTCCACCTCATTACCTCTAATTTGTTTATTACATAAATACCTGGTATTTCTGGATGTTTCTTGTGGACCCAGCCACCCAGGTGTTGGTCAATTCCATAATTGGCCCTGTCACCTTCTTCGAAGCTAATCATATGCACTTCATCTTTGTCTCGTGGTGCTGCAGACTCTCCCACATACTTGACCCACGAATCAAGGATACACTTAAATTCCTTCCCCTCGGAAGATATTATGCACATTGGTCGGCCTCCCTGTATATCCACCACTTTGATAATGGCATGTAGCTCCATCCCTTTCTTCAGCCAGGAGCCAACCTGTGTCAAATCAGGAATGGTCTCAGGTTCAAATGGCTGGCCATGGCCTTTCTTGATCAGCATGTCTGCCAAACTCTCGCCTCTCATGTCACACAATTTCTTCGGGGTTTTTCCCTCTCTCTGAAAATGCCATGTTGATTAACATTGCTGCTTCACATGAAAGAACAAACCACAGCAATTCATGCCATAGCAACATTCATTAATATTAGTTTTCACATCAATTTAATATTAATGGTGCATAATGGGAAAAGGCTTTCCTAGTTGAAACTAGGTGCAAAAATGCCACAAAGAAATTCATTAGGCAAAGAATATACTGATACATAAGTAAATGACCACACTCACATGACTAGTCTCAAGAAACAGTGACAAGAAAATGGATCCGTTATGCAAAAAGGACATTTGAAATATTAAGACAGAGTGAAACTTAATTACGTCACTTGACCATATCATATTATCATCATGGTGGTAACATGTATCTTTTACACAAATAAGATTGACTCTAATACTATTCAAGAAAAATATTTTCCTTTATTACAGGAGGGATCAGCAATAAAACAACTTTTTGCTATTATAGTGAAATAAATGAAGGCACATCTTGCTATGCTATCTTAAGCAGATGCAGATGGAAGGATCACCTCTTTGGCATTCTTTTTCTATTTCTTGTGGGCATCAACACTCTTTTTGCACTAATAGCTGTCAGGTTGGGTGTAAACTAGGTCACCCACTCCATGGTTTGACGGAGTCATGTTATCTTAAATCGTACAGTATTAATTACAGTTAAATGCTATTTCAAGGGAAAATGTCCTGCTATGCCATCCTACAGGAATAAGGCTCATCTACAAATTTCAATGTGGTCATTTGGGCCAGAAAACATTACCTTATCGCAATGTACAGCTGACAAATATTCATATGATGTCCGGAGATTTGCCCTGCCAACTTGGGGCATTTTTCAACTCGTAAAATTCCAACCTCACCGATTTTCTTGAAATTCGGTGCATTGATAGCCCACGCAGAGGGATGAAAAACGCACCTATAGTCACCTGATCAAAATGTCCCTGTGACCCATTTTTGAGGGGGCAGAGGTCAAATTCCGACCTCACTATTTCTTGAAATTCGGTATATTGACATATATGCCCCTCTCTAATATGGGTCACGGTCATTTTGAGCAAGTAACTATAGGTGCGTTTTTAATCCTTTGGGGCGGGCTACCATTGCACCGAATTTCAAGAGAATCGGTGAGGTCGAATTTTGACCCCTGCCCTCCTCAAAAATAGGTCACACGGTCATTTTTATCAGGTAACTATAGGTGCGTTTTTCATACCTTGGGATGGGCTACCAATGCACCGAATTTCAAGAAAATCGGTGAGGTCAAAATTTTACGATTTGACCTCTGCCCCCCTCAAATATGGGTCACAGGGTCATTTTGATCTGGTAACTATATAGGTGCGTTTGTCATACCTTGGGATGGGCTACCAATTCACCGAATTTCAAGAAAATCGGTGAGGTCGGAATTTCATGTTTTGACCTCTGCCCCCCTCAAATATGGGTCACAGGGTCATTTTGATCAGGTAACTATAGGTGCGTTATTCATCCCTTGGGGTGGGCTACCAATGCATCGAATTTCAGGAAAATTTGTGAGGTCAGAATTTGACCTCTGCCCCCCTCAAAAATGGGTCACAGGGTCATTTTGATCAGGTTATATATAGGTGCGTTTGTCATCCCTTGGGATGGGCTACCAACGCACCGAATTTCAAGAAAATCGGTGAGGTCATCAAATTTCCGGAAAAGGGGAAAAAGAACTCAGGCCCTGGGGTAAGGCAATTGCTCAAAAACTCCGTCAGCAAAGGGTTAATAGTGGTTAATATTAAAATATCAGATAATTTTCAAGAGAAGTAAGAGAAGATAGAAGATATATTACCTGTTTATGCCCTCGCGAAGTGAGCCCAGTTCGCGCGAACAGGGTGCTTTGGCAACGATAACGGTGCCCACCAGAGATAATGTCGGAACGAATCGAGCACATACGACCGTGTCTCTCCCAAGGAGTCTTCTCCGTAAGGAGGCAACGGATTCGTAACCTCTGCTTCTCCTCCATCCCCCATCTACCCACTCCCTCTGCCTATATTGGTCTGGTCACCCTGCTGAGAATTTTAAATATGACCAATCAGGGTCCGGGTGGAGCCTCCCCCCTTGCAAGTCTCCGTCTTCATCTGGCCACTCCACACTACGTCACAACTCCGGCACTCCATCTGGCCAATCAGAGCCTTCCCTGTATGCGCGCGCACAAACGAACTTTCAGTTGAGACGCCCATCCCTCGTCATTCTCATTTCGGAACCAATAAGCGTGGAGTTTGCCCTCCATCCAAGATGGCTGAACTGAGAAGTACAGCAAAGGAGCTCGGAAGGCAGGAGGAACAAGGGCACCCTCTACCCCCCCCCTCCCCCTCCCCACTTCCACCGGCCTCCAACCCCTCCTCGACCGCTCTTATCCCCCTCCAAGCTTATCCCCCCTGCCCCCCTTCCCGTCTTCCCCAGCACTCCCCAACTGATGACTCGCATTCCTTCCCAACCCTGACCTCCACTCCTCTCCTCCCACTCCTCGCTGGCTGTGCGAGCGCAATAGCGTAAACGGATAGTACGATTCGTGTGCACGGCAGAAAATTTGTTCGCGCGAACTGGGCTCACTTCGCGGCCAACCAAAGAAATGACCCCACCTTGCACCACCTGGCTGACCCTTCCCCCTGTGTGTACCTGCTGTTCTGTTGTATTAAATTCTGACTGTCTGACAAGTCCTTGAGAACCAGTGACCAGCAGCACCCGTAACCCTTGCAACGTATAACAATCAAGTAACTGAAAATCCATGTCCCCTTAATGTTTAGCCTGACTCATTGATTCAAGTGTAACAGTATCTCGTCCCTTTGCAACAATTTGCAGCACTGACTTGAAACACCTACTGCACTGATTAGTAATGTTGGAATATAAAATGCTAACCCTTTCCATGTTCCCCTGGCTGTTTCAATACTGTCTTCTCGTGCACCAACGTGTTCTACGGATGACCAATAAGCACGGCCGCACACAAGGCTGGTTCAGTCTTTCCGCACCTGCGAAGAAAGAATGTTGCAATGAAAAAGGCGGGGGAAGAAAAATGATCGGCGTGTCTGGCCTCAATCCAACTCGATCCGGATGCAAGGGGAGGGCGATTGGCCCCCTTGGCCCCTTCACGGCGGCCAGGGTGTCGGGGAATGCCCAGGGGCCAACCTACCTGTATTAAACGCAGGTTCGACGGGCGAGGTAAGGACGATCATATTGAAAGAACGAAAAACGAGCCTTCTGGAAGAATGGACGCCATTTTAGAAGAGACAGGGGGAAGGAGGGGAACTGGAGGGGAAGGAGGGAGGAAAGGGGGAAAGGGGAGTGCTACTGCTCCACCCCGCGCCAACAGATGGCGCGCACGGCAGCGAAGCGTGGTAATAATATTTGGGGAGGAGGAGGAGGAGGAGGAGGAGGAGGAGGACTGGAGGAGGGAGAAAAAATGAGCGAAATTCGAAATATTCCGAATTAAATAATGCGATTTTACATCCCGGCAAATTACCTTCCATCGTCATTACTGCTGTCCCATTTCTCCCTGCTTTGGTCACTGGCATCCTTTATTGCAATTGCTCTGTAAGTAGGCTACGCTCATTGTCTGCCACGGTCTGGCAATATAGCCCAGTCAATCTAGAATGAAAAACAGCTAAAGGTGTAAATTTTGAGGAGGAAGCGAATTTTTGGTACAGATTAATTTGTCCTTCGTGATGTTCTCAAACAGTGCGTAAAAGTACCGGAGTGTCCGACGCTTGCTTCGTCCGGGACAACGCAAAGAGCGGTACCTATATGTGACGGCCACTTCGTACTCGACAGTTTCATATCGCATAACCTTCCATCAGACCGTCGCGGCGCATTGAATTGAATCGAATTATATGTAGATATGAATTCAAAATGGAACTTAATTGAATGAGATTTTAAATTAACTATGTGATGTTGAATGGAATGGCACTGACTGGAAGGAAATGGAAGTGAATGGCGAATGCAGTTGAATTGAATATTAATTAATGTGTTTTGAAAATAGTTGTGCCCATCCCTGAAGGACCCCAGCGGATGCATGAACTGAACTTTAGCATCCCTTTCCTATTCGCAGTTGGCCAGTATCTTCCCAATCCACCACTTTTACTACTGTCATAGATAACTGCATAAAACCTTTCTGGAATAATATTGACCAACTCTTTTGTTTCACCACAAACAATAGCCTTGAAAGATTTGTCAGAAACTGAAATCCGTTTCACCAAAAGGGTTATTTTGTCCAATGGTTTGAAGAAGTGGTACTCTCTGGTGCCTACTATTGATAAGGCATTATCAAACCGTCTCTTCAGGAAGTCTTCGTTTGCATCCACTTCCGTTGCTGGTGTGAAAAACACCGGAATTCATTTAATGTTTTTAGAGGCAAATTAAAACAGATCTTTCGCACCCAAAATTTGTCCCTCCGTGGTTCTCAGAAGGCTTGCCCTTGTAGCAAGGCGCTTAATTATTGTTCCCCCTACTCCATCACAGGCATCATTTTTGCCATGACTGGGGGCAAAGAAATGCCACTCAGCCTTCATGCCATGGTCGTCTTCATGGTGACACAATAAGTTAACAAAGTTCTTACAGTTTTGGTACTGGGCTGCACTTCCGTCACTAAAATATAATAATAGCCTACACTACACTTTTCAAATGTGAATGTTCTTGTTTCACGTATTGTAAAAGTGATTTCTGGAATGTGTAATAAGTTGTTGTGTCATGTTTATGGCAGTCGCTGATAAAGCATAGGATTTTGACATTAGTTTACGGTCATGCTTGTAGTAAATGACAAAGGGGTGTAATGTAACTTGAATGTTGTGCCAGTGAAAACCTTGGGCAGCATCTTGCAGGATGCAGGTGTAATTTTCTGCAAAGTCTGCTAAAATCAAGCAGCACTGATCATCCAAGTCTGCTTTCATTTGCTTTAGGTGTTGACTCTGTGACTTGGCTATAAAATGAAGTTTTGTTAACATGCATTAATTTTTCAACCAGGAAAGAAACAAATTCATTAACTGGTTTTACTAAAGTTTCAAGGGATGATCGGTCAGTCTGGAGCCACTGCTTAAATGCAACTGTTTCTTTAGTTTCAAAGTATCTAACCCCATAAGAAAATCTCGAAGATGAGACTCATCAGGGCATTCAGGGCAACGCAACGGTGAAGCATGCATTCTTCTGATTGCAGGTTGCACACTAGTTTTAGGAGTTCTTGATATGGCATGCTTAAATCCATACTCTGCATCATTACTTTAACATTCTGACTATGATATGTGCATACGCACACTGAATGAACCCCACGACTATTTACCGCTACACACTCTTTAGGCCACACAAAACTTGGTAAAACCAATTTTATCTTCAGGATTCTTTTCCTTGAATGATAAGTATAGGCATCTTTTAAATTATGCAGAATTTTATTAGTCTCTTTGTTCTCAACTCTCTTTTACCATCTTCTGTTGGTATAGAAACACAGTCTTTTTTATTAGCTGAAATTCTACTGATATCATCTTCACAATAAAAATCCCTTACTTTCTGAACAACTTTAACACCTTTCCTTTTGCCAACTTCACCTAAAACACCTTCTTTGTTCTGGACCTTTCGAACCTTTTTCACCAAGTACTCAGTGGTTTAAAAAAAAACTCATTGTTTGTGGGATACTCCAAGATTCAGGAACAAGAGTCAATATCGGAACTTGTTCATCTATTTTACTACTTTTAAATTTTTTCCTTTAAAAATGTTGTTTTATACCTTCAACTATGTACAATTTGATTATAGTATTGAAACTTGTCTAATGTTAATGATGAAATTGTACGAAAATATAGCATGCTTTAAAATGAGATCGGGACATGCCAAGAATAGTGATTTTAGGCCCTTTTTTTGCAGTAAAACCTTAATTTTATATTTTTCTTTGTTTTCATGGGGATGGCTAGATGTCAACTGCTTCTACAAATGTTTAAAAAATCACCTCTATCAGTCAAGCCATTTTTGAGTTATTATGCCTGGACATGGTATATTGGTAAGTTTTTGGAGAATCGCCCATATACCACTTTATTCCAAAATCACAATTTGAATTGCCCCGCGCTCCCGCGCCAAACTTTGAGTGGATTTTTTTCGCATAAGGAGAGGGGTGCAAAACTCGATCTTGGTGGCACAAAAGGTTGCAAAGTGAAGAGAATCTGATAGGCCAAAGAAACCGTCACTTTTTGAGTGACTCGCACTCCTCAACTTCCTCAAATTTGTTTCCTTAATAACTCACTAACTATAGGGGTACAAAACTCGTTCTCGCTGGTACAAAATGTTGCAAAATGGGTGCAAAATTCCTGCACATGTTATATTGTCCTAGCTAAACCTTGCACTCCAAGTTAACAGACCTCTGGGTGGCGTTACTGGTGGGTGCGGTTTTACTTCTGCGCATTATCACCGTCGGATCACGGACGATGGTCGGATGTCGCGGTGCGACACTCTGTCTCTGTCTCATCAGTGTCTCTCTCTCTCTCTGTCTCTCTCTCTCCCTCTCCCTCCCTCTCCCTTTCCCTCCCGCCATCCCTTTCCACCCGCCACTCGCAATTTTGCCTAATTTTGGCAACTGGACCCTAGTGCAATTTTTATACACCGAAAATAGTACTGACGTCACACCCTATCTGGGCCACCTGTTTGAATTATTGTACCCACCTTGCAGTGCACCTTGTATGCTTGTAACCACCTGCGCATATCAGTTCCATCTAGTGTCCCACATTTAAATGACTACTCTCTTGGCAGCGCTTGGCAGTATCCACCGCGTGGTGGCAGCTTGAGTTCCGTAATCCGTGTTGATAGTGGCTAGCATGGCGTCTATGCAAGGAGGAGATTAGTTAGGTGAAGCTGGTGAACATGTCTGAGGGTGCCAATTGACGACATATTGGACAGGAGAAGCGTCAGCTTGGATCTGGATCAGTGAAAGCCATGTCTCGTTCAATTTATGATCCATTTGCAGGTGAGATTAGATGCAACATGGTGGCTTCATAAGGTGTATTGCAATGTTTTTGTTTGCAGGTGTGGCACTGGACTGTGGAGGACAGATCATGCAGGGGATGAGTCCTGACTCGATGGTGCCTTCCTCCATGAGCATGATGGGAGTGGTTAGCTCCATGGGTAAGTTGTGAGGTAGGCATGTACTGACTCATGAGCTTCATTTTCAAATGCTTCTGTAGGGCCGGCCACATTCGTGCTGGATGGAGTCAGCAGCAGTGTAGCAGCCAATGACGACAATGATGTATTTCAGTGTGGGAAATGTAAAAAGCAGTTTTCATCCCTCATCATTTTTATGGGGCACAAACAAGGACCATGCGGAGTAGCAGGTTTGGTTTTGGATGGCACAGTTTTGCTTTGTTATTTATGCGATTTTATTTTCGCAGAAATACGGTGTATTTCTATTGCTCGACCTGACAATGATCCATTTGATGAAATGGCAAGGGGAATGGACGGCTCGCCAAGTGGGATTGTTGGCACAACCTCTACGCCAGTTGCATACATAAATTCGATCCAACTTCCACAGCCAATAATCCTTAAGGACACGGACATGTTGCAATTTGGCATTGACCAGAGTTCTCTAGGAATAATCCCACCACCTGAGGTTAGTGAGTAATGCAACATCTTGCTAGTTTGGGTTTAAAATGTCAAGTTTTATTTTACTTTCAGGCTATGTCAGTTGGGTCATTCCTGAATGGGCCTGAAGAGCCCAAGAGCAGCGAAGAAGAGGGACACTTGGGACCAGCAAGAGAAGAAAGGACTGCAGTTTTGATGGCCTCACTAAGTGCCCCTGGAGACCATCAGGCAACCTTCCTTGGTAGCCATGGTGACAACCATGAATGTAGGGAAGAAATTGCGGAAGATGAGGAACTGCTGAATGACTCCACCCCTGAGGACCCCCTAGGTGCCGTAACTGCTGATGTTGCAATGAATGCAGTTATTCAACCACGTTCCACAAAGGGAAAGAAGGCAAGTACAGTAAAACTTCTATAAGTCAAAGTTCTCTATAGGTCGAAGAAAATGATGAGCTCGGTTGGTCACAATGTAAAAGAATAGGAAATTCCCTAACTCGAAGTGCTGGAAGGGCCTTACGATGGGATTTCAATGCATTTTCAGTCTCCATAAGTCGAAGTTCATGTTGGCAAGTGTGGAAAATTTTCTCATTTCTCAGACAAAGGGTAGAGAGTAGGCCACATGTACATGTGGATTGAGCATGAATGGAGTGAATTTCTAAAGAAGTGTTTGACTCAATTGTGACAATTGAATCCTTGAATCTAAGAGTAGGAAAATGTCCATAACATAGTTTTTTTTTACAACAAAACAACCAGGAACATTGTAAGTGTGATAGTGATAGTTATTTTAAAGTTATGAACACCTTTCGTCGCTGGATACTCTCCGACTGCCATAAGAGTGAACCTTTTGGGAAATCCTTCCGCGTTTCCTTAGCAATGTCAACAGAGGAAGGTGGCCAGACATGGAAATTCTTCGCAGCTTATAATCCTGTTTTTGGATTGTTTTAAAATGGTTAACATCAAATTCGATAGCATGAAGTGGTAAATGGTCCATTCTAGCAGGGTACTTAATTATAATGGTTCAAGGGCTCCAAATACGTCCCTACAGGCGCCAAATTCCACCAGGTAAAACACCCCGATCTGGCAACAAAAGCAGGTACAGATATATCAAAACATTTTACTCTACATCGTATTCCCGAAACCGGCCATTTCTTTTGTAGCCTACAGTTAAGGTTCACTCTTATAGTAGTCGGAGAGTATGAAGGTAGGCTTCCATATAGAGTTATGTGATTAAAAAACTCCAAACTTCTCTAACTAGAACCTTATATAACTCGAAGTTTTTTTCCGGTCCCATGGCGATTCGACTTATGGAAGTTTTACTGTACAAGATCCAGAGGTGTGACTCTATTCCAAGCAGGTGCATATGGCAGACATTTGGTCATTTCACTTTATCTGATATAGCTGCAGGATGTGCTATTGGCAGTTTTCTGCTGCACATGTATGCAATATGTAGGTTATAGGATGTTCCAAATATTCAGGTTCTTTTTTAATTATCACAGATTTTTCTCGAAATAATTATTTTTGTGCTGCTTGTTGGATCCTGACGAAAATCGTAGTCTGAAAACCGTAGCTGTCTTCTCGAAACACGACTACGAGTATGACATTTAATGTGTACTTCCACACTAAAAAGGTCAGTTGCTCTTATCCACTTTCGACTTTCCCCAGTCTTAGTGGTACAGTGCTGGACATATTAGCAGTCCCTAAATATTTTTCTCCCTGCTTTCGGCGGCGTTGGCGTTACCTGACAACCGTGGCGGGCGCATTCAAACATAAGACCATGGGCTTCGCTTACAGTGTTCTTTTGAATTCGATTGTTGACATTGTTTACAGAGAGTGAGTGAAGCGGACAACCCTGCGATGGGTCTGCCTGCTTACATGTTAGCAGCGATAAACAGGGGGGAAGAAATGGAAAATTATCCCTGGACCCAACAAAGGTTTTTGTCCACAGCACCTGAAATTCCATCCCTTAGGGGGGCGGGTGGACACCCCTTAATTAAAATTAGGGGTGTTCTCATTAAAAGTGCGTTTAACTGACGGATTCCTTCGGTTTAAGTGTCTTTTCCATGTAATTTGACACTGCTGAGATGAATGGTGGCCATACCTCATATGTCAGACACTGCGTTAGCCACGGAATTTGTCCCTTATGGCGTCACATTTCAAAATGTCAGCCCTATTGACGTGCCATGTTAATCCTGCTGTGTACCGCGTCCTAGTGCGAATATGAAGCGAATGGCACGTAAATGGAACGGTCATTTTGAAATATGACGTCTTAGCGGTGTCGAATTGCGTGGAAAAGACACTTAAATCGAAGGACTCCATCAGTTAAACGCACTTTAAATTTTCCGTTCCACCTGTTTGTGGCTGCTAACGTGTAGGCGGACCCGTCACGTCACAGGGTCGTCCACGTCACTCGCTCTCAGCTGTAAACAATGGCGACAATTGAATTCGAAAGAACACTGGACACCCATGGTCTTATGTTTGAATGTGTTTGTTTGTCTGTTTGTTTGTTTGTTTTTATTACCCCGTTCTGGAGCGTTGCTCCTATAGGGGGACACAACCTCATACAGAGCACATGGACATGTACTTTCCCACATGCATACAAAAATTGTATACATCAAAGATAATCAGTTTCGTTGGTTCCTGGAATGTCAAATGAAAACAATTTGGAGGGTGACGTTGGACATTGTTGAGATATTGACTGCGGAGCGTTTTAAATATTGGACATTGAAGCATAAGATGGTAACAAGAAAAAATCTCACTCATATTGCACCAATCACAATTCTGGTCGGACGAGAACATAACCTTATGGCCTGCCATCCAAACAGATCTCGAATTGTTTTTTAAATTTAGCCACAGGCGCAGATGAGGTAAGGGCAAGTTGAAAGAGAAGTACTGTTCAATGGAAGGCATGACCTTGTAAACTGGTCCATATGCTGAGGAGTTGTTTATCCTCTCCAAATCTAAGTTGTAATGGAAAATCTCCATACGATTCTGAATTTGTTCTATATTCGTTGATTCTAGATCTTCCAAAGTTAACACATTCGGTGCAATTTTTTGTAGCAGCGTTGCGTACCAATTGAACGCCAAGTCCTTGTGCAATGAATTTGCAGAAATCAGATACTACATAGCCTGAAAACAGGAGTAACATTGGGTCGAGAACCAAGTTTCCTCCAAAATTTAATTGACTGTAACAACAATTTTATCGACAGAGGAGAAATGCCGGTCTCTAGCCTAAAGAAAAAGCCGGCTGCTTATGTTTGAATGTGCCCCCTGAGGTTGCCAGATAACGCCAATGCCGCCTAACGCCAGAAAAAAAAAACCATTTAGGGACTGCTAATATGTCCAGCACTGTATCATCAGTCCAAAAAGAATTGTCCCTCGCGTCGAGCGGGAAGCCACGCGTCAGGATGAAGGGAACCAGTTGACTGGTTGCTTTCATCCTGACGCGTGGCTGCCCGCTCGACGCGAGGGACAATTCTTTTTGAACTGTTGATACCTGGCTATAGAGACTGGGGCAAGCGGATAGGGCAACTGACCTTTTTAGTGTGGAAGCACGTATTGAATTTGCTCCAAGTTATACTCGTAGAGTCGTAGTCGTGTTTTGTGTGAGAAAATAGCTATGGTTTTCGTGCTACATGTTTCATCCACCAAGTTCAGCAGTGCTCTTTGGTTATGGTATGAGGATGTATAGGATCGTCTCTATGTGGAAGGCTACATTACGTCAATGGTACCTTAAATGCAACCAGGTACCAGCAGCTTCTGCAGGAAAGCCTGTTACTTTCAATCGTGACCCTACGTCCACTCGGGGACTTCATGTTCAAAAAAGACAGTGTAACCTACCATACTGCCTGCATATCGAAGTGCTAGTTGCAGGAGCATGAAATAGAGTGAATGCCATGACTGTCGATCAGTCCAGATCGAGACATTTTGGAACCAGGTAAATCAGATTCTCCGTCACAATAGCCCTTGGACAGCGGGGGGTGTTGTAGGCAATGCTGCAGGCCATTTGGGATTCCCCTAGAGCAGAAACATCTGCCGAACTGATCGCCAGCATGCCGGACTATGTGGCAGTTATGATTGAGAGAAAATTTGATGTCACACAGTAATGTTGCAACAATAAATCTTGGGCAGCCCAATCTTTCTGTCCATGTTAGCGCTGCTTTTTTCATTCTTTTTTGTGCAGGGGGTACATGTACTGCCTTACAACTCATGAAGTACATGTATGAATGTTGCGAAAATCGGGTATGAGGTAGCCTGTATTGCCACGTACCACTTAAAAAATTGCGACAATTTGGACAATGCAGAATGAGCAGCAGCCTCCTTTTAAGAGGTTGCTCATTACAAATGTCAGGGGTGGCCCAATCTTTTTGACTTTGGGCAATATTCTGAAACCACAACACTTGTACAGGGTCCTGGGGCATGGGTCCCAGCACCATTTGTGTTATTGTGTCTGTGTTGTTTTAGAATCACTGTACCATTACTATACGTCTATACGTCTTGTGCACCGAAGTCTAAGGAACGTTGTTGTGGCTTTGCCTATCTGTCTTATCAGTTGGCGCTGGAACCAGGTACCCAGGGCTTCTTACCTAGCACAAGTTTGTGGTTTTGGAATATTGCTACCTTTCCAGTTCTGTAAACATTGCAAATTTTTTGCATATGACCTAAATTTTGTACATAAATTCATATCTATACAAGTCTAGGTAAGTCAGGGACTGCATGTAATGTGTAATAATTACAGTCGAATCCCTTTAAACGAATCAGGATATAATGAAAATCCACTTATAACGGGGAAAAAATTGTGACTGTCGGAGGCCCCTAAATAATAATAATTCATACTCTGTTATCAGCCATCGGCTCTTTAGGGGGGAAGTTTGTTTTGCCTGGAACTCTTTGCTTTCATTTTACTGCCCTTTTTGGGATAGGATAGGGACGGAAGGAAAGCGGCTGTGGCCTATTAATTACGGAAGCAACTCCGGAATTTACCTGGAAGGACCGTGGGAATCCACAGAAAACCACTGTCAGAGTTCCTGGCCCCAGGATTTGATCCCAGGACCTCCCGATTAGCAGTCGGACACCATATCCCCTCCTCCAAACTGCTTCAGTCAGAGGCCCCATATAAACCGCATGTTGAAAATATCTGCTGTTAACGAAAGGATTTTCGGTTTCGGTTCGCGTATAACGAAAAAAATGTCGCTCCTCCCGTCCCACCTCTTGGCCGAAAAAGGGCGGAAGCTGGCAAATCGGGCCATAAAACCATCTGTGTGTGGGCCCCCCCAGGGTAGGAGGCATGTGGTTAAAACCCTGGGACCTGGGAAAATTCATTGGAAATTTGAGCAGCAAAACGAATCACATCTGGAACGGAATTCCTGGACGCGGACTTATCATATGCTGCCCCTAGAGATGCTGCCTAAAAGGTGGGATGAGGGCGCAAGCGGAAAAGGAGAAGGGCCTGGCCTGCACCTGGTGCAGTCCTCTGGTGTTCTGTAGCTTATTTTTGTCGCGTTTGAGCCGTGCTTTGTGAGATAATCTAATTTATCCCGGAAGATTTTTTTAACTTTTTCCCGCTACCAGGACTTAATATAATGCCTAAATATTGAAAAAAGTGAGGTTTAAACGCATTTTTTTATACAGGGTGTAAATGAATTCAGGGGACAAACTTGGAGGGGTAATACCGAAGCAGTAGTGGTGGAGTGGATAGGGTATCCGACTGCTAAACGGGAGGTCCTGGGTTCGAATCCCGGAGTCCGGCGACCCTGACCATGGTTTTCTGTGGTTTCCCATGGTCCTTGCAGGATAATTCCGGGGTCGTTACCGTAATATAGGCCACAGCCGCTTCCTTCCTTCCCTTTCCCTGCTTCATTCCGAAGATGAGAAAAATAGTAAAAAAATGGAAGAAATCCCCCCCTAGGAAGGCCCGTAGGCTGATAATGGGGTATCAAATTATTATTATTATTAACTTGGAGGGGTAATAGAGGGGACCAATACAAGTATTTTTGACTTTGGAACCCATGTCCGGAAACGCCATCTAGAGGGGGTTCATAGACAAGGAAAGGGTGCGCTCAGACGCGTCAGGTGGGCGGCGTTAACGAGCGGAGCGTTTAGTTGCTAGGTGGCGCGCGGATTGTACACAACTTCGCAATTCGCCATAACCTGGCAACACCAAAGCCACGTAGAAACTAAAGTCAGCATGCTAGGTAGCGAGCAGATAATAAACAACAACTCTGTTGTTGCCAGGTTATGGCGAATTGCGAAGTTGTGTACAATCCGCCCGCCACCTAGCAACTAAACAGTCCGCTCACCAACACTGCCCGACTGACGCGTCTAAGCGCACCCGTTCCTTGTCCATGAACCCCCTCTAGATGGCATTTCCGGACACAGGTTCCAATGTCAAAAATACTTGCATTGGTCCCCTCTATTACCCCTACAAGTTGGCCCCCTAATTCATTTACACCCTGTATAACGAAAGAAAATTAGGTTCCCTTCAATTTTGTTATAGAGGGATTCGACTGCATTAGTTAACCTGTTTTTGCATTCAGGAAACTTTTATCTGGTTAGAAAAGATCATGGGTTCTATTAGGAATTACCTGGTTAACATACCCCATAGTTTTACTTGCCATGGCTCCCAAAATCAAGAAGAGAAATTTCCAAGCTGAAGTGCATGCCCATTTCAATTTCAATTGATTTTGCTCCTACCTACAGTCGATACTTCATATGGCATGTTTTGTTGATCCTGTTTAGATCAGATATAACTCCAGCCTCAGCTGTTTTATTTGCACATTTGTCATGAGGTAAAAGTTCAGATCGTAGGTTCACTTTGAATAATTGATATCAAGAAGTGAATGGCTGTAACAAAATGGTAGTGCTGACAGATTTCTTGTGCTTGCAGTTCAGGTGTGCCTACTGTTCAAAGACATTTTCCAAGAATTTTGATCTGCAACAGCATGTGCGGAGACATACAGGAGAGAAGCCTTTCCAGTGTGTGGTGTGTGGGAGGGCTTTTTCCCAAAAATCAAATGTAAAGAAGCATATGCAGACCCACAAAGTCTGGCCAAATGGCATCTCTCAAACATTACCAAAGGACCCCTTTCAAACTGTGGTCACAATGAACAGCCACATCGAATCAACTACTGCGGGTCAAGCTTCTGTGAGTGTGATGTGATAGTCATTCATGATGTTTATCCTCTCTGACTTTTCCTATGCAATATGTTTTTATTTTTCAGCTATTTGCCACAAAAATGGACATTACAGGAGAAATGGAGGAGCAAGATGAGGAAGATGAACAAGTGCATGTGATAGTGAACAACTCTTATGTTTGTCAGTATTGTTCACGATCGTTTCGTTCTTACTCTGGACTGAAGACACACATGAAAGAGCATCAAGAGGAGAAGGTGTATCGCTGTCCACAAAAGAGCTGCAGCATGACATTTGTTGACTTGGATCCTTTCCTGGAACACGTTCGCACACATGAATTTAATGGACAGTATCGCTGCCATATCTGCAGCCGCCACTTTGCCTCGCTTACTGACTTGGGAGCTCATCAATATACGCATTCGCTGTCCCCTTCTACAAAGAGCAATGGCCGTCCAGGGGTCAGGTGCGTGACTATTTGAATGGACAGATCTTTTTAAACCTGGATTTTTCATGCACTTATTGTCAGTAGAGTTTCCGCTACCTTTCTGAAAGAATCTGTAGCATGATGTTTATTTAATACCTGGATCCCCTTCACAAAGTTGGGATGTGCAAGACACATGCAAATCATACAATATACTATAAGATATGCAACAAATAGGTAAATCATCATAACTGCAATCAAGAGCTAATAACTGAGAGCATGTGACAAGTCCTTTGGCGTGACTACACCTCCGAATGAGTAGGGAAGTTTTGTGATTTTTTTCCCTCTGGCGCGACTAGGCAGAACCAAAAAGGGAATGTTTGTCCCTCCCGCAGAGGCGTGTCTACTTCAGGGGGTCAACTCTTTCTGTTATCACCTTTGCCATTGCTGAGCTCCTGCCAATTGGCTGGATCCTGGAGCAATTGGCTTCTCATCAGTTACAGAACCCACTTTGCGCATGCCAGATCTCCTTCCAGGTTTTAAAAAGGACAGGCAAATGTAACCTAATATTAATAGGTAATACTTTTGATCATCCTTAAAAGTAACTAGGCAAAATTAACTGCTGAAAATAAGCAACGTAGTGCCAATGAATAGCCATATTAGACAAATATTTTTTTGAATCACCTTGTCTTTTGTACATTATGACTTTAATGTGGATCATTGACAAATTAATGCTGTCAGTTTTTCTGCCATCTTTAAGATTTATGTGCCACTTTCCCTACACTTAGCTCCAGTTGTCTTCAGAAGCCCGTGTGGATTCTGTTATTTTTGTGTAACTTTTTACGCTATTGACTTGATGAACAAACCTATTGCACCAGTCATACTGGTAAGACATCCCCCTTTGTTCACGGTAAACTATGTGACGAAAGAGGGCAATTTGCCTGCATTCCAAAATGATGACCTTCTGGTTCATCGTCACTATGCCACAAGCTAGAGTGTTAGACTGATATGGCTCCCCCACCTTCTGCACCTCAAGTGCCTGTCAATGAAAAGTGCATTCCATGGGAGATCGTTTGCCTTGCTCAGCGTAGTAACCCACCTTTTTGGCATTGGATTTCTTGATCTCAAAGTTTTTTGAACTATAATTATATCATCTAATATTCATCTCATATACTTGCCCTAAGTCATAATTATTTGGCCACCCCCAAAGAAATGGAGCGGTGGGGTTATACACAGGATGTGATAAAAAGTTTCCATTAAGATTATCTGGACTTTAGAATGGATAATTATGAATAGTAACAATTGAGCTAGGAGGATACCAAATTTGAAGTTACTTTGACAGTTAACAACTGAAATAAATACGATTATACCTTGGACAGTGAATTTCTGTGGGGTCTGGTAAAAATTGCTGCCACTATGTTTATTTGTTACTTAGCGGGATGTAAATGTTGATAATGAACCTCAGGGGCCACACAAACCCAAAAACAGTATTGACATTAATTGCAAAAAATCTACCACGGAATTAGAAAACATTTATCATGGCTTGCAGATATGAATTTTCTGTGCATTTTTGAATTAAGGAATATTTAAAGCCATTTTACTTTAATTGAATTGAAATTTTTTATCATAGCACATTGGACTGAGTTCTAGATAAACAATACTATCACATTTTAATTTATTAATAAATAACACCGTTAAATGTGGTACAGGCAAGTCTATCAATTTCAGAAAAAATACACTTGAGATAAATACTGTTTAATTCCGTGGTAGATTTTTTGCAATTAATGTCAATACTGTTTTTGGGTTTGTGTGGCCCCTGAGGTTCATTATCAACATTTACATCTCGCTAAGTAAGAAATAAACATAGTGGCAGCAATTTTTACCATACCCCACAGAAATTCACTGTCCAAGGTATAATTGTATTTATTTCAGTTGTTAGCTGTCGAATTACCTTCAACTTTGGTATCCTCCTAGCTCAATTGTTACTATTCATAATTATCCATTCTAAAGTCCAGATAATCTTAATGGAAACTTTTTATCACATCTTGTGTATAACCCCACAACTCCATTTCTTTGGGGGTGGCCAAATAATTATGACTTAGGGCAAGTAAAAATTAATGGGGCCATCCTATTATATGTAGACACTTTTTCCCCCCATTTTCAACCCCTATACCTGCTCCCTTGGTGGGTACCTCTGCACAATTCATGTACTCCCCCATAGGGGTGTATTACCCAATAGGCCGAGTAGGCGCGTGCCTAGGGCGGCAAAAATGTCATGAGGGCG
>KZ539134.1:0-17195 GCA_000934665.2 Catajapyx aquilonaris
TCATTGAAAGCAATGGAAAAAGCGGCAAAAAGTGCGTCTTCGCGTGATTGTGATTTTGGTACCCCTTCAAATAAATATTAATAACTCGATAACTAAACTTAATCTGGTAAAACTTATTGTTCCATAAGAGTTCAATTCGATGTGGGTTTCACATATATATTTTTCAAAAAAATCGATGACTATGACCTGACACCTTTTTTCACTCACTGGCTGATCTGAAATGGAACCACCCATAGCATCATTTCCATGGGTAGTGCCTGCATTTTAAAATTTGTGGTAGGCATCATCAGCTTAACATGGCAGATCTCACTTCTCTGATCAATTGGCAACTCTCCTGCCTACAGGTCGGAAGAACTAAGATCACTGGGGTCTACACCGGTGGGGGGCACAGGAAGGACAATCATAGAGAATATGGTACAGATCAAAAACTACCTAGAGATTGCTTGACAAAGCAATATCCAGGTTACCTATTCCTGACCTGCAAGTGACTTTGGCACCAATGGCTCATGAAAACAGTACATGAATAATTTTTAATGCAAGGAAAACTGTGTGTGTGTGGTTCATTACTATTACACATTTTATTTATACAGTAAAAACCTCGATATAATACGTTCTCGCTTTTAACACTCCCTTTTTCCGGTCTCTTGATCAGTGGCGTAAGGGGGGTTGCTACCCCNCCCCCCCCCCCCCGACCCAAAAAATATAGTTCCAATCCGCAATTTTAAGGTGTTAAAACACACATGCGCAAATATTGTAGCTTGTGTGAGCTTGAACAGCATAAAATAATTTCGCCTGTGGTGGGCCACTTCGTTCTTCCCTCGCATATCCCCCCCTTCCAAATTCCCTGGCTACGCCGCTGCTGATCATTTCCATAAAGAAACTTTCCTGCATATAACGCTATCCCGCTTATAACGCTACTTTTTGGGTGTTCCCTTGAAGAGCATTATATCGAGGTTTTACTGTATTATTCATTCCACCTCCCGTCCCTTACCATCTTAGTTGGGTGGGAGGGAGGAGTTCCCCTTGAGATAGATGGACCCAGTTTTACTGGTAATAAAGATAACAACAACAACATCTACAACAACACATGTAATTGGATTGTATTAATGTATTAATAATGGTATTGGATTGCATTTATTATTATTATTGTTATTATTATTGTTATTATTATTATTATTATTATTATTATTATGCAATCAATAATGTACAGTGCAGAACACTTTCATGGGTCACCAGTCACAGGGTTCACTTTACCTACTCATTTGTGGCAATTTTGGGAAATTGTGTTACTGCCAAATAATGCTGTAGGTACCATCCACTTTGTACCTAGCTTCTAAACTTGATGTATGGGGAACTTCTTCCCATCCAACTAAGATTGTAAGGGATGGGAGGTAGAATGAATAATATACAGGGTGGTCGGTAAATGGCGCACAAGCTTCAGGTAGCGAGATTCCTTGTGAAAAACCAGTACATGGAAGTGAAGGTCCTATTGCTCTACAAGGCCTGGTTAGGGCTCACAAGGCCTCCAAAGTTTGGGCCTAATCATGACGTCACATCCGCCCGCGAAATTCAAACACTACCGTATTGCTGCCGTACGCGGTGTGTTGCTAGGCGTTGCCATGTTGACACCCCCCCACATGTTCACCAAACAATGGAACCGTATAAACTCGTCTTGACGTTGCCATACCCTCGTCCTCGCGAGTTTATACGATGGTATGGCAACGTCCCCGTGAGTTTATACGGTTCCATTGTTTGGTGAACATGTGGGGGATGTCAACATGGCAACGCCGCGTACGGCAGCGATACGGTAGTGTTTGAATTTCGCAGGCGGATGTGACGTCATGATTAGGCCCAAACTTTGGAGGCCTCGTGAGCCCTAACCAGGCCTCGTAGAGCAATATGACCTTCACTTCCATATACTGGTTTTTCACAAGGAATCTCGCTACCTGAAGCTTGTGCGCCATTTACCGACCACCCTGTATAAATAAAATGTGTAATAATAATGAACCACACACACACAGACTGGTGCACCATAAGCTCAGGGGACATTGATCACAACTTTTCTAACCTAGACCTAATCTAACCTACCCTACCATACCTTACCTTACCTTACCTTACCTTACCTTACCTAACCTACCCAACGTATAACCTTAGCCGAGATAAATGGAATTTTCGAAAACCCAATTGTGGGGACATGTTCCTACTAAAATAGTACCGAATCAGTTTTATTAGCTGTGGGGACAGGAAAATGTCCCCACAGTTACAGAGTAGATGTTAGCATTATTAGTTGAATTTATATCTATTATATGGTATTGATTTTATAATAGCATCTAGGGTAATTAAAATTATGGCATACTAAATTACATTTAACTACTTTCCTGGCTTATCAAATCCAGGGCTTGGTAGTTCCGGTACTGCGAAATGTGGAATCAATGGACTACGCCCAGATAGAGAAGGCCCTATTCGACCTTGGAGACAAAGCGAAGAAAAACGCCCTTGCCATTGAGGACATGGATGGCGGCACCTTCACTATTTCCAATGGCGGGGTTTTCGGATCCATGTTTGGGACACCAATCATCAATCCCCCACAGTCTGCCATCTTGGGGATGCATGGGATCTTTGAACGACCAATAGCCAAGGCCGGACAGGTGAGAGAGTTCAGTACTTATGGTTGTTGCAAGGCTCCTTTACGTTAGTCACTTCAGTGGCCTGAAATTTGGTGAAAGGCAACTGAATATCTTGCTGCTGGTCACCCCTCCTCTAAAAGTATGTCATGCTGCTGTGGAACCCCTGCAACCATTAGGTTTTGCTCCCCACAAAAATTAGTTTGTTATTGAACCTGCAGCTAAATTTTTTGATACCTTTGTTTTTTTGAGAAATATTGAGAGTGACATCATGCTTTTCCAAACCCCTCGTACCCACACCTTACAACCCATCATGCTGGAGACAACCTCTCACTCCATACCAGCACGACATATACTGTACTCTATGGACAACCCCTTAGCTTGAGTGTCATTTTTAAAGTATTTTGGTTTAGTCATTGCTCTAGGTCAAGTTTACTTTGGGCCATGATTCCTGTAGAGGTTTCAAGGGATTTGTGGCAAGTAGTTGGTTACCACATTGCTGTTAGCTCAAGGTAAATCATTTGGGGCCTTGGAAGCAGTCAAAAGAATGAAAGTAGTGTATGCAGGGCAGCTCCATGTCACTTCCCCCCTAGTCATATGGATACGGTAGTTTAATTACTGTGTGATCGCCAGGCTGGGAATTTGGCGCTGGCGGCGCTACATTGTTCGCTATCCGCCATGTTTTTCAAGGCGCACTCTAGTGGTAAGTCTGCGGAGGGAAAGAAAGATCCAGCCAATTGCGGCAGACTACCCACTACCTACCACAGGAGTTGCACCTTGAACAAGATGGCGTCTTAGCGAACAATGTGACACAGTTATTACACTACCGTATTCTCAGGAGTGTCATAGGGCTGATGCAGGGAATGGAAGTGGTAATCAAACATTTTCATATCCTCCTGAGACCTGGTGTCGACATCAGCAAATAAATTTTTTGGCGCCAACTAGTGATGCCAACAGAACTGTAATCTGTTGGTATCCCATGATTACAAACTGGCCTCAATAGGTGTAGCCACCTGGTGTCGAATATCTGACTTGGGCTGCGAAAATGGAATCACTTATGAAAATGACAGATTCCGCTGCTGAAGCTAGGCGCTCATCTGATAAGTTTTATTTTTATACTCATATTTAGAGTGCGACTTTTGCAATGCAGTGAATGTCCTGGGATTCTCAAGGAATGTGTATTAGGAAATATGAAAAGACGTGTCTGTGACAATCTTTGTTGCTGTAGAGAACTGGTAATTTTCTTTCCTTCCTGAGACCAAATGCCCATTTAAATGGACACCGAAATTATTGTTTTTAGCTGAATGGGCTGTGGCATTTCTTTAAGTGCCTGTACCTATACAGCCATAAGGAAGTGTGCTTTGCACTACACATCAGTTTTAAAATCTAGGATAGCAAGGTATACCATGCTAGGTGATAAGAAGGGAAGGAGCAAGCCCCATGGCTGGAGTGGTGGCATTCAAAAATAATTTCATTTATCTTTAATTGTATTCTGAGAGGAATTGCTACCACTAATTCCACAAATGAATTTTAAAAACATTGTTTTGAGGATAGAGCACTATGTTAGTGATCCATTAAGTGGTATTTAAATTTTCAGCTTTCATCCGTTCTGCTTTTGTAGCAGCAATTGGGTCCTAATGTTCTTATTGGTTGTTTGTCACTATTTTTGTCGATATTTTAACACTAATTTTTTTTTCTCGTTTCTTATTGGGAAAATGTTCAGAAAATGCAATAGGAACTGACATTGCGTTAAAAATTCTTCTCGGGTTTTAGGAGGTTATAGGTTGGGAGAGTTTTGCAGGGTATTGAATTTGGTTGTGCAACATAGCCAATATTGCTTATCATGGACATTAGATCATAGAGCTGTCTTTAAGAGACATAAGAGGTTCACTACCCTTTAGAAACATTTTAATCTCACCCAGGTGTAATTCAGTGCACAATACATGAGGAACCAACCTTGTTTCACAATATAGTAGGATGCACATGGAATCATCCATTGTAGTGTTATTTTTGTTACCCAGTTGAGCTCCTGCTTGAATTTCAGTTAAAATTGTGCAGGCAGAGGCCATAAGGTTAGCTGCTGTGTCAGGAAGGATGTATTTTCCTCCCAGTCAGGCTGCTCATCTGAAATGTCCAAAATCCAGGGTAGAGTGGATGAAAGAAGGGGAGGCTCTTATGTTTTATAGGCCAGGTGCAAGCCATGCCATATGTGAGAACAATGGATGGGTGTATGCTCCTCCTATTCTTGCAACTTTTCAGCCGCCATAGCTGTCACATTGCCTAGTTTGCACTGGGTCCTAGTGTCAAATTGTGAGAGAGGTGACATGCAAAAGTGGTAGTAACTAAGGTATTAAGGAATTTTTATTGGTGCATTATAACTGTAACATCACAGATCAATCAGAGATAATTAATAAGGTTGTGTTTAGGATTGAACTAGGCTGCTTTCATGTGTGGGTCATATTGTTAGTGTTGCAGATGTGCCACCCTGAGAACAAAAAGCATCAAGAATGGTCAAAAAATTATTTTCTTTGAAGTGAATAAATTAAACAGATGTGACAATGTACTGTCATGTTTACAGTTAGGCTGCTCTTTAGGCTGCTGTAAAGATTCTTTCCGCAATTAATGAGTTGTCGGTGTAAAGCATAGCCTTTAGTAGTCAAGACTGGAAGAGCTGACGTGCAGCACCCAGTTTTGAATACATAAAGAATACACAATCAGAATTCATCCAAGTGACAATGGCACCTCAGATGTGATCCTACCTTCTGCTAAGTCAGAATTCCATATTACCCCACATATTGTGGCATGCTGGTAAAACGAGAGGGACTAGATTTTATAAAATCAAATGCGCATCAGGTGGCTTTACTGCCATTTCAATGTAGATAGGGAATTTTGTCTACATTTTACCTGCAAATGATACATCAAGTGAAAACTAAAATTTCTTCAGGAAGGCTGGGGGTATAGAAACCCTCTCATTCTCCATATAAGTCAGCACCCATTTGTGACTTTGTGCTAGCACTTCACAACGTTTTACAAAGTGCGAACCTTGTCACTTTCTGAGCAAGATTTAATTTCGTCAATAAGCATGAGTTCACAATTACACTTTACTTCTAACCTGCCAGTCATTTTTCCCCACAGCACAAGGCATTGTTGTAGGCATCCAGAAGATGCTAAAAGATAAAATATCAAATAATTTTTAAGGAAAAGGGAATATTAAATACCTTTTTTCATGTGTTTTACCACTTTCAAACACCATCAGCAGTGCAATAAAGATTTTAGTTAATAAAGATGAGTATGTTTTGTAATGCTCCCAACAGGGGCCACAGGCCTGTAATAGAACATACTATTATCATCATGCCATATGATGTGTTTTTCTATCACTTTCATTCAGTTTTCACTTAGTAAGTGGGAAAAAAGAATAATTTTTTCCGTCTATAACAGGTGGGAAATATGCCTTTTCAATTTAAAATGCCCTAATTTCCACTTAAAGCATTTTAAAAAAATCACATTTTCACTTATTTTAAGTGGAAATGACAGCAGTTGTAAGTGACAAAAACCCTGCCTTACTTCTACTTAAAATAAGTGGAAAATTGACGTTTTTGCTTTTTTATTGGACGTTATGGCAGTTTTCTGTGGAAAAAGCATATTTTTTCACTAGTGAGGGGCATTTTTTGGTCATTTTTTCCACTTACCAAGTGGAAACTGAACCAGAGTGTAGCATACCTGATGTTTTCCTTGGCATTTTCCAACCTACATAATCTCAACTTATGTTATTTGTGTCCGAACCAATTACTGAGTAACTTCAGGAATGTTAAGTGTGTCTGTATGTGACAGTTTATGTGTATTTTCCTATGCCAGTGGCCAGCAGAAATGGTCTTGAGAATAATATCGGTAGTTGTAAATGAGGTTCATATGCTTTATTCTCAAAAATGGGTGTGTACAATGTTGCACAATCATGAAGGATGAAGACGAGATTTATTAAATGTCCATTTTAGGTGAACTAGGACTTAATACAATTGTCGCGCGGTACGGCAAAAACACCTAAGTTCCAAAAATATAATTGTTGAGAAGGTTATTTTTGATTGACTAGAAATGAGAACTCCCTGTAAATGAGATAGTGTATTACCAAGGAACCCTGACATGTGGTGCCATGGCGTAAGCATCTACATATTGAAAATAGCCCACCGTTAGCATGACAAAAATTCCTAAAATGTGACCTGGGAATGAAAACACCTAAGTGGCCATGCGCCTTGCAACGTCACCACTCTGCACCTCTTTGGAAATGTTACATTTTTTACAAAGCTATTGTCAAACGGGGCTAGAATAATAGGGTGCTGGCACGGGGAGACACTAAGGACCCATTTCATTCCACAAACTTGAATTTGCCAAATTTGGCACTTAGGTGTTTCTGCCATACCACACTACAATTATTCAGCCTTGTTTTGTCGTGAATGCATTGTTCTTGCTGGGTATTCCTTTTAAAGTATGCAACTCCCTTTGTACTGGCTCCAGAATCTTGACATGTTCTAGTCTCAACATTGCCTGTTGAAAGGTATTACTGTGGCATTCATGCTAGAGTTAAAGTTTTGAATACCTCTATGTGGTAATGCAGTAATTGTTATAAGGGTTTGTCTTTTGGGAATAATGATATGTCTAAATGTACATCTTGCAAAATAATTTTGGTCCCTCTAATTATGCATTGTCCATTTTTATTACTCCTGTTCTAGGTGGTGATCCGCCCCATGATGTATGTGGCACTGACCTATGACCACCGCCTGATTGATGGTCGTGAGGCAGTCTACTTCCTGCGCAAGATTAAGTCTGCTGTGGAAGATCCTCGATCCCTATTGCTTGGCTTGTGAACAGCTGTATCTTTTGCTTTGAAATGGATGAAGAACAAAGCTAAGTTATTTGGAAGTTGCAAAATTGTAGTGGATACTGGTGTAGAGAAAGTGAGACTTGAGTGCATGGGAAGATGTTGCCAGCCCATGTTGCACCTGAGCAAAGTATTTCTGCTGAAAGGACGGAGGGAGAAAAAAGTGTGAGGCTAGGCTCAAGAATTGAGCCCCCTCCCAATTTTTTTGTTCTTGACCGTCACTTTCATTCAAGGAGAGTTGATCCCGAAATAAAGAAAATATTCGTCATATTTCTCAACCATATTAATTGGATTTCTACAGCCAAACTCGGGAAAATCCTAGTCACTTCAGTAGAGGTGTTTTTGAGTGCTTAATGAAATATATCCAGTCTGGCTCCGACACTTAACAAATGATTGTTACATTTTGTACTGTCAGGAGGGAACATATTCGATGATTGTACTAGCTAGCTTAAAATTCAAATTTTCCTCCCTCTGCTTTACTGTTCCCTTGCAACCAACTCACAACTGTAGTGTTAAGGTGACTCCCATCAGGGCTGTGGCTGCATGAGTCACTCATGTCACGAATAAAAAGAAAATAAAGACAAGCAATGAGTGTGCTTATTTCTGAGCACCAGCAACCAACCTGTTTTTACACCTTGTCGTACATTATGCAAAAAAAAAAAAAATGAAAGTTTTCGCTCTAAAAAGTCAGGTGATTTCTATATTTGCTTCTGAAGGACACGTTTGGACCTTAAACATGTGAGTGGCAACTGACAATTTCCTCAACTGATTTGAAGCAGGTTATTAGGGACAATAAAACCATTACTGTTCTTGTGGGCATGGAAGGAAGTGCTATTGAAATTTTATTTTGAATTGTATTGACATCACAATTGTTATACAAGTGAGGTCGGATTGAATTGCGAATGTCTAATAATGTTAGAATTTATATGCCACAATGATGAGCTGAAATGCAAAATAATTATCCCACCTTGATAAGCAAGCTGGGAAGAACATGAAAAGGCATCCCATACTGATGCAGCATCAGCACGAATGTCCTCAATCATATATTTTTCTAATATGTTGTAACCGGCTGCACAGGATTCTGGGATTCTTGTTTGGTGATTCATTAAGTTAATGTTCATTTCATGTTTATCACAAATTTGTAGTCAATCAGAGCTTATGTAATCCTTCCTGTTGAGCCTGGGCAGAGAGGGACTGCATATTTTCCCAGACACATTTCAGAAGAGCACAAAAAGAGGCCAAGCCATGATCATTCTGACTGGACAGTAGCTTTACCACTAACTTGCAGTGACGCCTCAATACCAGTGGTAGTATGAAATTAACGATTGCATCACTTTCAAGATGTCATTGTCCTAAATTATATAAAAAATTACCTGGCGAAATGGCAGTTGTCATATGTTGAACACTGCATCTAATTTTATGAGTTTTATTGCTGAAGTGGTTTCACCTCTGTAATCTAAGCTTTGCATACCACAGCTAATAATAGGTATTTTGTGTCTCTTGAGATTTTCATGCTGGTGGCATCTCTGAACATTGCATTTTCCTAGACAGGACATACGCCCTCGCAAATTGTGACCTTGATATCGTCTAAGAAAATTGCCAGGAAAAGCTACTTTTGAGATTCACGTGTAATGGATTCTGCATATGGGGGAATCTTGCCCATTACTCTGTCAAAGTGGATGGTCTCAATAAGGTAGATGAGAGTTGATGGATTAGTCCTCCTTGATATTTTTTTTGGTTTGTTTTTTTTGTTGTTGTTTTTTAGCACAATGCATGTATGTGGGAAGTGGAAGAATATAATCTTAACCCATTTACACACACACACACACACACACACACACACACACACACACACACACACAAACAATTACTGTATGCCACAGCACTGCGAGATGGTCACTGATTTTGTTTACATCACGTTATTGGCTTGGGTAGGGTAACACCAGGTCCAGGTGTAATAGAAACCTGCTGTTGGAGAATATTTTTGCAAAATTATTAAGGCAGTCCAACATTCACAGATTTTACTGGATATTGCGGTGGAGTTTTGTTTGTGAGCATATCCCGCAGCATACACTGTAGGGCAGATGAACTCTTGGCATGAGAAGCATGTGCAGTATAGAAGTTCTGTTGTAGTTTCTTTAGGACAGTGCCCTTCCAATGCGAATCACCTGTACTGGCATACCGGTTACATTGTTTTAAAAAATAGTAGCAGTGCAGCCTTTGTTAATTTTGCGTCATTGAACGAGCAATCAATCTGACAGATCAAATAAATTGAATGGCAACATGAGCACTTCCATCCCATGTCAAGTGATTCATGATCTGCAATTAGTAATTATTCCGTTGCCACCTATTCTCTACATGTTGGTATGTAGAGCAAGAAAAGTATGCAGGAATATGAAACTGCAAGAACAATGGGTTTCATCCTGGATATTGTACATTGGACTGCTATTTTTCATTTGTCAACTACCACTACCGCATTCCAAGATCGGGTCCTATTGTGGCCAACTATGACAAGTGCTGTGGATCTCCGAATATGTACGCGCGCTTCCCCGCAAAATATCTTCGCACACTGGAAGGACAAACAGGGTTGCTCAACATGACCCAGATTATATTACTGCGAGGTACTTGATGAAATATCGAGCCTGAAGGCAACTCGACAGCGCCACGAAATGAATGACAGGTACCGTAGCCCCGCGGTTTTGCGGCTTCTCCCAACCACGTGATCTCGAAAGTGAGTTGTAAATGGCCGTTGACGTCAGGCTGGAATTTTCAATCGAAACCATTCTCTTGTACCTCCTCCGGGGTTCAATGGGCTCTGACGTCAATCCAGGTGAACGGGGTTGCTTCTTTGGGCATACCTTGTAGGTGACTGTTGACGGAACATCGCAGACTAGTCCGAAGTGGTATCAAAAAATGGGTGGTCATCCACGTAACATTTGAGGTAGGATGGTGGAGGTTAGGCAAAGGGCAAGGTCACCTTCGGAATCATTTCGGCCCATCATCCTAATCGAATGATGGTTCTGTCCACTTGGGTTTTGCGGTGTAATTGGCTTCAGAGAATTGGAGGACTCTTTTCCCACTCTTGTTACTGGAAAATTGCGGATGACGTGATACGAGGGCAAAACAAACTATGGACACACACAAAAAAAATGGGGTTTGGCCTCTCCTCATTCTCACGTGGTCCTAGTAGCACCAGAAGAGCGACCTTGACCTTTCAGAACGGCCTTGGACCCAAATTTGATTCGACCATGTGTACACCCTTTCAATGCGAATTTATAGTTCTAAAAATCATGTTTATTGTTATATTATAAATTAGCATTAGAGCCGGTTTTACATCGATTTTCGTCCTCATCTTTTTGATCGGGACTGTACTGTACTGCACGCAAATTCGAGCCGTAAAACCGCAATCACACCGCAGGTTTCCAATTTCCGCTGATGCATTTTGGCCAGCAACACTCGATTACTGCCAAGGGCCCCAACAATGAACACTTGCCAAGGATCGAGATGCTAAAGGCTGCTGCTGGGAAAGAGGGGTCTCTCGTCTAAAGGGCGGAACGCGGAAAAGTAGGCCATTTTTATTATTCGGGGGGGCTCTAATTGGTAGTGCTGTTTTTTTTTTATATTTACGATTATTACAGCCCTGCCGGCCTTGGCGATCTATCCTTGGGGCGGTTTTTGTTTAAAATAGAGGGAGGAGGGGGGAGGTTCTGCACAGCGGAAGATAGTAATTTGGTACATTGTGCAGGTTGGCAAGTCAACTAGGACTGCAATGCCCCAGGTATGACATGGGGTTGGAAAATCCCCGGTGTCGGAAACACTTGACGTAGGTTCCAATCCATAGGAATTAAACCACAACCGGTGACGTTCGATAACTTCAGTAGAAAGCGGCTTGGCAGGAAGATCAAACCGCGGACAAAAAAAAAAATGGCGGGACGTCACACTACCCAATTAGTAATTTAATGACATAATTTGGAGGAGTCAAACAAGACCAGCGGCTTATCAAGGGGGATTTCCCCTGTGGCCCATTGCACTTGAAACTCCTTTTAGTGGTGGGGTATGTGGCCAGTTGAAATTCTGGGGATTCCTGGCCTTTTCCCATCGTGCCTTTGGGTGTTGTTTGACGTCATTGATTCTAAAGGGGGGTGGGAACACGTGACTAGCGCGGAGCATAAAACGGGGCTACTTGAATGCGCCGAGCTCATTGTGACTTGTGTCTGGACATCTGTAGCATCGGAGCTTAGTGTCGTCGGATTTAGGTGAGTGTTGGGGGGTGAGTGAATGTGGTAAGGGCCCAATTGTACTGGGGAGTAATGGAGTAATATGTTGTTATGCCCGTTAGAGCGAGAAGGTTTTCTCCTTGCGTGCGTTTTTGTGAGCTGGACAAGGTTTTGAAAAGGTTAAGAAATGCCTTTCCTGGGTGATTGGTCAAAAGAGTTTGGGAGGGGGGGGGGGGGAAGGTTGATTGAGAGGGGAGATAATTAACTACTGGTCTCAGCTATTACAAAATGAGGCTTGGCAAAACCTGCTTGTTTTGGGTGTCATATAGTATCTGGGAGGGAGAGCTTTCCTGTTCAACTTGAAATTGTGGGGTGGCATGTTTGATTGCGGTATATGAATGTTGGCAATTCCCTGAAACTGGTGTCCACTTCCTAGTTAGCTACCGGAGCAATGGGGTCAACCAGCACAGATATCACCATATCGCCGCAGAAGCCTTTCTGGACAGAGGACATGTGGTCTCTGGGCACCAATGGACACCTGTCCACTACCAACCCGCCACAGATTAACTACTATCGTCCGCCGGATGTGAGTGGTGGCTTTGGCTCTGCATCAGTCAAGTCTCCAGAAGCAACCAGCCAGCCTGACATACCTGCTGACTGGTACCAAAGTCATCCCAAGTTGAACTATCATGGACCTTTTCTCCAGAAGCTTAGTCAGATGCTGCTCTCAGATGCTGTGTTTGATGCGACTAGGCGGGACAGGAAAGTGGTGGAATGGAAGCCTCCACATGAGCTGAAGGTGTGTAATGTGGTTAAAATTAGACAATCTTTTTGGTGGGTCAGTTGTTTTCAAATGAGGTATGTCATGTGCAAGTGGCATTTTGACTTGCCAGGAATGAAAATAGTACTGATGGGGATAAACAAAGGCTTTTATAATTTGAAACATTCGGGAATGTATTTTTATAATGGCAATATAACGCCACCTAGAAGTTGACTCTTCAAGGGCACACTATTTCCACAAGACAGGAAGTCGCAAATTTGGTGGTCATTGCCAAGTTAAGAAAAAGGATCTGTTGTAGTGGGAATCGATTTTGACGTGATGTATGTTTTCCAGGAAATTCTTGACCTGGAGTTGCAAGACAAACCTGTGAGCCATGCAGAGCTTTTGCACCAAGTGGAGCAGACTGTGCGCTACAGCGTTCACACTGGGCACCCTCACTTCGTCAATCAGCTCTTCTCAGGAGTGGATCCATATGGACTTGCTGGCCAGTGGGTCACAGATGCCCTCAACCCTAGTGTGTATACATACGAAGTTGCCCCAGTCTTCTCATTGATGGAAGAAGCTGTCCTAAGTGAAATGAGGCGCAGGGTTGGCTATCCCAATGGAGATGGGGATGGAATCTTCTGCCCAGGTGGTTCCATGGCCAATGGTTATGCCATCAGCTGTGCCAGGTACAAGTTTGCACCGGAGATCAAGAATAAGGGCCTGTCAGGACTTCCTCGACTTGTATTGCTGACCTCCGAGGATGCTCATTACTCCATTCAGAAGATGGCGTCACTGCTGGGACTTGGAGCAGATAATGCATTGAAGGTGAAGACAGATGAATATGGAAGGATGGATCCCACAGATTTGGAGGCACAGGTGGTGAAGGCCATTGAAGAAGGAGCTCGTCCATTCATGGTGTCCTCAACTTCTGGTGAATATTTCAAATTTAATTTTTTTAAATTTTTGGGGAAAGGCCCTCATGATTGGAGAAACTTGTCCAAACTGTTGCAGACAATAGTGAAATTCACGTGGTTGAGTTTTCTCAATTATTTAAGACTCGTGCATTCCATAGGCAGCATTCAAGTGTTGTGCCTGTTGCCATTTGAGAGAGGTGCCTGTACTGAGTCAAGTTGTGCGTATTATATGCAGTATGTTTGGTTTGCTGCTTTTCAATGATATTGTGGGGGCACATATGGAATATTTTGATAATTTTGTTCATATGCATGAGGGGTGTATGCAAGTATTGTTTCCTATGGAATTGGTGCGGAACCAACAATTTTTACCTGCACTGTTGTAGGAAAACCCTATAATTTAACTTTCATTGCAACATCATAATCATAAGATTTGTGACTTGTCGGCTATATCTGCCTAACACCCGTATTGTTTCACTTGCAGGAACCACAGTCCTGGGTGCATTTGACCCCATCCCAGCTATTGCTGCAGTGTGCAAGAAGTATGACATGTGGCTCCATGTTGATGCTGCCTGGGGAGGTGGTGCGCTCATGTCACGTACCCATCGCCAAAAGATGGAAGGAGTTGAACTGTAAGAAATGGTGTCCAATTTGCATATTTAGTTAAATTTTCCTATTCTAATTGATATTACCCTTCAACAGTGCTGACTCGGTGACCTGGAACCCACACAAGCTGCTTGGGGCCCCTCAGCAGTGCTCGACCTTCCTTACTCGCCATCCAGATGTGCTACGAGAGGCTCACTCAGCTCATGCAACTTACCTGTTCCAGAAGGACAAATGCTACGATCCTTCTTATGACTCTGGAGATAAGCATGTGCAGTGTGGTCGCAGGGCAGATGTGTACAAGTTTTGGCTCATGTGGAAGGCAAAGGGTTCTGAGGGTCTGGAGCGCCATGTTGATCGTCTCTTCAGCCTATCATCATATCTGACACAATCGGTCAAGTCAAGGGAGGGGTTCAAGCTGGTGCTGGAGGAGCCTGAATGCACCAATGTATGCTTTTGGTACATCCCACCTAGCCTGAGGGGAAAGGAGGACCAACCTGACTTCAGCAGCAAGTTACACAAGGTTTGTACAGACAAGTCTTATACTTTCAGTGTTGTCATTGTGAAATCAGTACCATTCTTTGGTTGACATAGCGAGTTAATAGAATGTTGCATGAATTGGCAGAACTCTTCCCACTGTTGAATTTTGGTTTCATTGTGTGATTGTGGAGCCTTGAAAATAAGTTTCCAATCTAACGAATACTTCTCGACAGGTGGCATCAAGCATAAAGGGCCGCATGATGAAAGAAGGGAGCATGATGGTGACGTACCAGCCACTGAGGGACCTGCCAAACTTCTTCCGCATTGTGCTGCAGAACTCAGGACTTGATGAAGTGGACATGGACTTCTTCCTAGATGAGATTGAGCGGCTGGGCTGTGACCTCTAAACAGGTCCTTTTTAATGACTGACCCTGTCATGGGTTTAGATTACATTCGTGATATTTTTGATTGTTGCCTGCACTGTTCACTAATGTCAATCAGTATTAATGGATTTTAATGGCAAATTGGTGAACACATGTCGTTGACAAGGTAATAGGAGGCTGTTTTTAGAATCTTAGTTGAAAATTGTACTTTCGATATATCTTGGATAAGAGCATCACAACCTCTTGTACTCTGAGAATTTTAAATGCCCTGTTTCCTGGCGTAATGAGACCCTATTTATGAAAATGTATCTTAGTTTTGCAGTTTTAACATGAATAAAGTTGTATTTATATATGAGAATATGCTTTTATATATTTGGTCTTGAAGGTTCTGCAGAAGTAGATGGTTGCAATCGACCCCCAGACACTCCCCCTATAATCAGTTCTTATCGCCTGACGGAGCGTTTTGCAGGAGGTACTCACTTGAGAGCGCCTGTCTCTGATACAAATACATGTGGCGACCCTACCTGACCGCGCTGAACTTAGGAAGAAGGGAAGAGTCGTTGAAATTGGGAATCGCATACGAGTAATACTCATGAGTCTTAATTTTGTCCGACACTTCTCTTCTACCAAAGTTCAGCCACATGTATTTGAATCGGAGACGGGCGCTCTCAAGTCAGCACCTCCCACAAAACGCCCTGTCAGGCGATAAAAGGGAGTGACCAGACCTAATAAGTATTCTTAGGCCATGGTTGCAATGTACTTTTAACATAACCTGACTCTACTTTTGCTATTGAAACTGATAACTGACTGCTTGTGATAGTTGTCAGTTGTATACAAGTTCACGGGTCTTTTTTCTTATCTAATATAGCCTGAAGTGGTTATTTTTGTGTAGCTTGTTGTGCCACAATCCAGTTGCCCCCTTTCTCCCAGGTGGCTGAATATAGTAGTTGCTATACATTGTGTAAATCATAAGCGTGTCACCAGAAAAGATGGTAGTAGAGGGCGCAGGTGTGAGCATTTTTTGCAAAAGGAACTAGGTGTCGGAAACACACCCTCACCCAGTTACCACCCTTTCAAATTTGCGGCAGGCAGTGTGCAAGAGGCATGCGGCACGCGGTGGATGAGTAGGTGAGGGGGGATTGGCAGGTGCGTTTCCGACCGCTAGTTCCTTATGCAAAAATGCTTACACCTGCGCCCTCTACCACTATCTTTTCTGGTGACACAGCTTAGGATTTACACCCTGCAGAATGGGGGACCTGGATTGGGGGTACTAAAAGCAGAAAAGCTACACAAAAATAACCACTTTGGGCTATATTAGTGATAAGAAACAAGATTGGCAAATCACAGGAGCGTTATTAGAGTCTACTTTTTCTCATTTATTCAAGTAGGTTAATGACTAGCATTGTTGTCAATGCCAATCTGCATGTCGCTTTTTTTCTATATTTCAGTAGATGGCTAATTATACCGCCTGCGCCTCTCTCCTACCCCCTGACTGCCCATTCCCCCTGACATCCCAGTACTCCCCCCCCTCCACCCCACCCCCAGATCACCCTTTCCCCTCTCCCTCCTCCTCCTACCCCCAGACTGCCCCTTTCCCCTTTAAAAAGTCTATCCTAGGGTAATTCCTCCCGGAAGAGTCATTATCCAAAAATTAAGTCATTCATTGTGAGGTGGCTATGACTTACTGAAAGCAGATCATTGTCATTTTGTCAGATGAAGGCGTAGCAATGTTGTGCTACCAGATAGCAGCAGAACCATGGAATAGTCGAGATACAAGGAGTCGTAACTGACGCAACTTCACAAGGTTTGTTGCGTCAGTTACGTTAATCCTATTTTCTCCTGAAAATACGAATATATATATATATATATTTTTTTTGCATTACCCCATTGGGAGTTACATTTCCTTTAGGGGGGTGGAATACCACCATTTGGGTGGAACCGGTATACTAAGATAGTATTTAGTGTGTTCCAAGGGTAGGTAGGAGGGGATGTGCAAAGTGCGTGTGCAATGTCGTTGATGTGCCGTTTTGTGAACTCCCCCGGGTGGCATATGTGAAAGGATCGCCACCCGAAACGAAGCCAGAGACGGTCTCACTCTGCACGAAAGAAGGTGGGAACCCTGGGTGGGGATTGAACCCGGGACCTTAACTTTCGTGGGCGCACGCGTTACCTCGGCGCCACTCCGTCTCCCCTTGAAAATACGAATATCAACAGGCATGATCTAAAGTAATCACAAAATTGCTCCTGAGGAGTAGATCCCATATCAGTTGTAACATATTACTTCAAAACACATTCAGCTCACAGGGTTTCACGTCATTAGAGCACCCCCCCCCCCCCC
>KZ539134.1:17386-32458 GCA_000934665.2 Catajapyx aquilonaris
GGGGGGGGGGGGGGGGGGGCTGGCTGGGATAGAGTGAACTCAGAACCATAAAATCGAAGGAAAAGAAAAAGTCTTCTAGCATGGCTCTGTCTGTCTGATACCTGTCCACAGAGCCATTCTATAAGACATTTTTTCTCGAAAAAGTCTAAAACAACTGATGAACTTGGAAGGGAAAATCTTGACATAGTGAATATTAGACAGCAGCATTGAAGATTCTTGTATTTTGCTTTTATAAAAATTGGGCCCAAGTGACCTTTCTGCAAGATCCACTGGGTTTAGGAGGGTGAAGTTGTGGAATCCTTCCTTATGTTAGCAAGCCCGCAGAAGGCTGCTTGACAACGTATTACTGCTGCATCATAAGTATAATTTTCTTGAGGTTGGGTACGTGCACCAGTCTGATGGAAATATTGTATCTTGTATGTATTATTCTATCTTGTTTGTAATATTGGTATTGTATCTATTGTATCTTGGTTAATAAATCGGGTACGAGAGGCTGTAGAGCCGCATTGGCTGGTCAGCCCTTAACACCCCTTTAAAGTCTGACGGAAACTTGCACCAGTCTGATGGAAACTTGAGTAACATGGCTGTGTAGAGATTCTGTATCTCATTATTATCCAGGAAACTGATGCAAGTGAGGATCTCCTTTTGAGCCATCCAGTAAACTGGGATCAGAAGTGCTGCATGACATAAGTCTCGATTGTCACCTGGAAAGATTGTGCCTATCACTTTGGACCTGTCTTAATATATTGAGTGGCGATAGATCCATCAATCTGATCAAGCTTGATGGGGGTGGGTAGAGTGGGTGGTGTCATGGTGATAATGATCGGTCCTCACTTGCTTACTTCCTATTCAGTTTGAAATAGATGAGTAATGTTGGAAAATCTTTCCAGGTTCTAATATGAATAATTATTGTACTGTACAATAATTCCACTGACCTGATCAACTTGTACACAACCGTCATAAATGCCGTCTTGCATGTCCCACACATTTTAATATTAAATTCAGTATTATATTATGGGAGGGTGAGACATGCCCCAGCCTTCCACCTATGCATTTGATCCCTAGGTCGTACAGAGAAATTTCTCATGTGAAAAGATTGTTGACTGGTTTTCTCCACGTTCGCTTTGGAATTCACAAGTTTCTCCTGTTTTATCCCACAATCAGAATCAATCAACAGTGCAGTCAACCAATAAAGCCACGATTTTTTTTAAATCCAGGAAAACTCACTATTTTTGGTAGTTGACAGCAATAATCACATATCTGTCAAATAGCCTACCATGTGCATCAGTCAAATGAAACGTGTACGTGCACCATTATCAGACTAGGGCTGTATGTCATAGATCACTTCTCGGACATTCAAGGGACAAATTTTATACCAGTAAGTTAGCACCTTGGTCAGCCAGCCAGCCGTGCATGGTATTAGACACCATGCTTTAGGTCGACTTCAAGTCCACAGCTTGACATCTGAGACTCCAAGGCAACCTTGGTACCGGGTGTGGACGTTTGCACCATCGTCGGATTATTGGTGAGCCGATATCGGTGAGTATAACATATCCTGCTGCCAAAGGGCTGAATTGTCAAAAAAAGTTGTAGGTGTGTACGATAGTTGTGTAGTTCTGGGCTAAAACCATTGCTTTGCAGCACCCATAAATGAACAAAAAAATGACAGTAAACAGCTGCATTTCTTTATATTTTGTTACGCGAATGTAACCCCCATATGTCTCGGGTATTAAATATTATTGTTGTATCACGGACTGAATGCCTGTAAAACAGTGATTCCAGTACTACTGATATGTATGCTTGTACTGTAAGCATCTCATATCCTATAGTGACCTTTTTCGATCGGTCACTGTTAAACTTCTGTGTGGTACAGTACAAGGCCAGAGGACAACGACCTCGTTGCCGATCTGCTATGGTAGCGCGACACATATTTTGTTAATGGATTGGACAATTTGCTAAACATGCTGGTATTTATTTTGAGAAGAATCAAAATCACATGCTGTATATCCTCCTGAGACCCAGCGTCCAGTATACTGGACATCTGGAAAAGTTTTTTTGGCGCCAACTAGTGATGCCAACAGAACTGTAATCTGTTGGTATCCCATGATTACAATCTGGCCTCAATAGCTGTAGCCACCTAGTGTCGAATATCTGACTTGGGCCGCGAAAATTAAATCGCGGAAAAAAATGGCGGATGCCGCTGCTGAAGCAAGGCGCTCATCTGATAAGTTTTATTTTTTTTCTCATATTTAGAGTGCGAATTTCGTCAATGTATGGAATGTCCTGGGATTCGCAAGGAATGTGCATTAGGAAATACGAAAAAAATTGTCGGTGACAATCTTTGTCGCTGTAGAGATCTGGTAATTTTCTTTTCTTCCTGAGACAAAATGTCCATTTGAATGGACATCCTATTTTTATTTTTTTTAACTGAATGGGTGTGACTTTTCTTTAAGTGCCTGTACCTATACACCCACAAGGAAGTGCGCTTTTCACTATGCAGTTCAGTTTCAAAATCTAGAATAGCAAGGTACCACTTTAGCGGGTAAGAAGGGAAGGAGCAAGACCCATGCTTGGAGTGGTGGCGTTAAAAAATAATTTCATTTAACTTTAATTGTCTTCTGAGAGGAATTGCTATCACGAATTCCACAAATGAATTTAAAAAACATTGTTTTGAGGATAGAGCACTATGTGAGTGATCCATTAAGGGGTATTTCAATTTTCAGCTTTCATCCGTTCTGCTTCTGTAGCAGCAAATGAATGCCAATGTTCTCATTGGTTGTTTGTCACCATTTTTGTCGATATTTTAAAACTAAAATTTTTTTCTCGTTTCTTACTGGGAGAATGTTCAGAAAATGCAATAGGAACTGATATTGGGTTACTCAATTCTTCTCGGGTCTCAGGAGGATATACCGGTAGGCTACCTGACTTTTTGGATTATTTGTAGCCTACATACCGTACAGTACTGTACGTACTATATCGCTCAAAAAGATAGAGACAATTGGCATTTGATTCAAGTGCAAGTTGCACTTGAGTCAAATCCAAAATCGTCTTTATCTTTTTGGGCGATATAGTACATTGGCCGTCATTCTTTCTGCAAAAATTAGAAAAAAAACCACTCGAAAATATTTTCACATAGAGGGAAGGTATTTCCAATAAACATGTTTGCAAGAGTTATTAGGCAGTATATATTTTACATAACGAGGATTTTGGTAAGAAATATGCAAGGGGGTAACCACTTCAGTACTCCGTCTCCGGTGAACACCTGCGAGTTGTACTCCCAGTCCCAGGTACTCCTTAGGTACTCCTTGAATTTGGTACTCCAGTGTACACTTTTCAGTCGAGTGGTTACCCCCTTGGAAATATGTTTCCCATACACCTATGGCAGTCCCAGCTTAAAACTAAAGTCAGAGATCGGAACTTTCTATACTATGATTTTCCACTCCAAACTAACTCTGATTTACACTAATTGGGTTACCTATTAAATCTGTCCTGAGCAGCTCAGATAGCAAAATAGCACATGGTCATGTAGCCAAGAGTATAAGCAAATAGCAGGCAATGGTAGTCAGTCTTGAACATTTTCTTAATGTGATGTACAATTTTGAAAACATAATCTCACCTGTCAGTAATAAATTTTGCCCTAAAATAGGAGATAGTGTCCAGGATGTACGAGTATGCCTCTGAATCAAACTGCTGAACATACAGTATAGTTTAAAATAATATGTTCCAATGTTCGGTACCGCATTCAAGTGGATACCCGCTCCTTACAGTAAATGACGACATATACATAGACACAATATGGTCTGTCTGTCATAACTTTAGGACACAATGTATCACTGTACTTGCGTGTATGTGAATTAGTATGGGCCATTTGCCTAAAATTGAGCATTAGCTAGAAACCATATAAGTGCTATCTGTAAGTCGGAGTCAAAGTTTGACCGTCCTGGGTTTTCCCCAACCACCCAAATCCTCCTGTCCCAACCCCACCACCTCCAAAATGTGACCATTTCTTCCGATCCTAATCCACAAAAGGGTTCTGGAGAAAGAGATTAAAATGCGATGGTGCCTTAAGTCTCCTGTAAGATAAATAATTTACAAGAATTAACTACTAACAGTAAGACACGGGGAGGCATGGTGGTCTAGTGGTTACGCCAACTGGCCAGCCAAGAGGGAGGCCGGGGTTCAAATCTCGTCCCCGTCACCTCTGCTTGGCCGGGTCTTTTTCCGCTTTTCACCCGACATGCCGGGGCAGAAATGCACTCCCTACTCTGCCCGGGGCCAGCAGAAAAGGTCTGGTGTATTTCACAGTCAGAAATGACTAAAAATTCAGCGCCCGCCCTTGGGAACCTCCCCTTCCCCCCTAAGAAAACTACTACTACTACTACTACTACTACTACTACTACTACTACTACTACTACTACTACTAAGACGCAGCACTGGTCGTATAGTAGGAATCAGAACATGATGAACTTTTTTTTAAAAAATGTAGAGCTGTAAATTGCAACAGTGCAAGGGTTTGGGCTGGTCATGATAGGAGGGGGTCAGATAAGTGAGATCCTTCCTATTCTACCCTCCTTGGGCTTATAGCAGATGGGGTAGTGCCGTAGTGGACATTCTAAACTAATCCGATAACTTTTTAAAAGACGCACCTTTTTGCATTTTTGACAGCAAATATGAATTCTAAGGTGTCGAAAACCAATATTTTCATACCTAATTCATACCAGGCATGTCAAAAATAGATCTAGTATAACTTTAACAAGTTTTCTTAATATACACCTGGGTTTCCGTGGGCCTGTTTGTGACATGCCTGGTACGAATCGAGTATGAAAAGATAGGCTTTCGACACCTTAGAATTCATATTTGCTGTCAAAAATGCAAAAAGGTGCGTACTTAAAAAAGTTATCGGATTATTATAAAAGGTCAACTTCCCCACCTGCTATAAGCCCGAGGAGGGTAGATTAGGAAGGGTCTCACTTATCTGACCTCCTCCTACTGTGGCCAGCCCAAACCCTTGCACTGTTGCAATTTACAGCTCTACCCTTTTTTTTTTAAAGTTCATCATGTTCTGATTCCTACTATATATCGGCGTCTGTACTAGGCAACACCGGTTTCTGGCCTGACCCATACGAACCCTTTTGAGGATTAGGCGTGGTAGTAATGCGTCACATTTTGGAGGTGGTGGGGTTGGGAAAAACCCAGGAACTCCCGTCAAGCTTCGACTCCGACTATACCCAATGCTACTACACAGTACACACTCCTTACACAATATGATAATATTTGAACTTTGAGGTAGCTGTTTGGTAGTGACGTGTACTCAGCTGATATATATTTAGAGTAGCTACCACTACCAGTAAAAGGCAGAACTCTGTGATAACGTTTTGAAGAGAGAGAGGATTGACAGAGAATACACTCGAGGTAAATCCTTCTTAGCTGGCCTTGCTGATTTTTTTTCATCCGTTGGTGTCGTATTCTGTGGAAGGAGAAATCAAATAATTAGCCTACAAAGGCAATCTCTGGCTTGTAAAAAACTTTTGTAACACAGATTTGGTTTACAGTATGTTTTTTTTGTCTATGCGAGATGTTCAGTACATGTGCAATGAACATTGCATAAGTGCTGGTATAGGTATTGTACAGTGTACAAGGCTACAAGTCATTTTATGTAAGGTAATGCGACCTATAATGGGGTCCTATAGCCTTGATCTGGGATTTGAGGAATTTGTACACAAATAGCTCAACCAAACCTATAAACACGCATTCCACCACTTTTCAGCACCAAAGTGTTATTACTCGATAACTTATTGCGGGTTTAAAAGTTACTCTCAAATTGGCGAGAGATGCTCATTGTACCTTACTAAGCGAGTATATAACGAGACTGCGGGGACCAAATGACACCGTGCTACATAAAGTGATAATGTGGCGCCCGGATGGAGATGTTTGTCTATAGTCTAATCTACGAGTATTTATGAAACACCCTGCAGGCTATACCGTAATCTTGTACACTGTGGGAGCTGGGAGGTCCCAGGTTGGGTTTTTATATTATTCGGCACGATTGTTCTGCATGTCAATAATTATAAAGTTTCGGACTAACGTACACTATACAATCATCAGCACTCTACAGTCAGATTCTGATCAGAACAACGGTGATAGCATTAAGATCTCTAAGAAAATCAGAATACAGCAAGGTGAAGGTTGAGGAGAAAAAACCAAAGGAAAAACCCCTCCATCTTGAAATAACATATAAGTATAGGGTACTATAGGATAAGTTTGTTCGAAACTTTTTTGACTGATAGTACTGAACGCAGAGTATGCCTACGTTATAACAATTTAATAAGGGATCGACAACAAAAAGGGATGTCTAAAACAATAATATTCTAATTTTGGATGTGCCAATCGCCTTGAAAAAATAACCTTGATCGAATTGTGTATAGGACATATTGTAGAATGTTTTACAAAGTTTCCTCCCGGTTTCACACATTGTAGAGCAGCACCTTTTTGCACTTATATCAAAAGTGTTACATACTGAAGTATCACTTTTGATATAAGTGCAAAAAAATCGAATTTATTTTGAGCTCAAAGAATTGAATTGCGTGATATAGAATGTAGTCAAAAGAGGAGTGTTTTCAACATTATGAGGGTGCGATACCTCCACTTACCAGCAATGGTGAGGTTACTCAAGAGGCAAAGTCCTCCCGCAGTTTTGAGGCTGGATTGGGTTGAAGAAATAGGGTGGTGTCAGAGGCGCCACAAAATTCTGGAACACTTCGGGACGCGAACACTTCATGAGAAACAGAGGCAGAGGATCAGGAGGCTGCTGGTGAGCTGGAGAGGCTCCAGTCGAGGATGTGGGTCTAGGTGGCTGCTGATTGTCCACCACTGCAAGTTGCTGCTGGCGGTAGTAGGCAGCGCACTGGTGGTAATAGTAGTTGAAGTACTCAGGTGAGAAGGGTGCTCGGAGAGTGGTGTCGTGAATTGCCAAAGAGCGAAGTTCAGATTCGGCTGCAATATTATTGAAGTGGTTATAATAATAATAATAATAATAATTTGTGGGTAATGCTTTCACCCCTACCGGGGTATATAGCATGGACCTTTATTGTATTTTGAGATGTTAAGTACATGGTGCCTATTTAATGAAAGCCCGGGCCCACGGGCAGGATGACAGGAGGGGATGTGCAAGTGCAGTGCGGTAACGGTGCTTGGTCGTTTTTGTGAACTCCCCCGGGTGGTTTAGTCTGTGGATATACCACCCGAGACGAAGCCAGAGACGACCCCAGAACTCTGCACGAGATGAAGGGGGTGTCCCCGGGCGGGGATCGAACCCGGGACCTTAACATCCGTGGGCGCGCACGTTACCGCGGCGCCACTCCGTCTCCCTATTGAAGTGGTTATCTGGAGAAGTCGGCATAAATAATAAATGACATCCATTCAACCATTGACCATTCAACCGGGCCTACAGTAAGTTCAACAAAATAATTATTAATGCGTGACAGCATTTTATTGAAGTAATTGTTAGCCACGTATTATAGTATGGGCCACGGTCTTAGAGGTATGGACTGATACGCAGGGTCAATAATAACCACTTTTATGAATGCGTGCTGAGAAATGTAAATACTGTATCAATTAGACTAATTAATTGCCCCGTTTAGGAAATTGGACATTTTCTATTCATTTTTAGCTTCCTCTGTAAGCACAGTTGTCATATTGGCCATCGAATGGGACGATCTCACTGTAAACAACATAGAACAGTGTTTGGTCACTTGCGTTGCTGATCATACCTTCTTTAATCCGAGCAGAGGCCAGCTTTACATCAGAATTAGCATCCTTTAAGATAACCCATGTGAGGGCCAGAGCATCTGTCGGCACATTAAACATGCTTCGGAGAGCTTGAAGCGCCATTTTCATATTTTCTAATTTGTCTGTAATGGAATATTGAAAAACACATTATTAATCATAATAATCCAGGAATTAAGCGTTGCACTTTACAATTTCTCTCAGATCAATTTCCTTATTCCTGTCTTTGCAAATTTCCAAAATGAACTAGCTGTATAGCTACTTGATTTTGGACATATCAACTCCATTACAGAGATGATCGTGTAGTTTTTTTTTGTTTACCCCGTGATGACCTGTTGGGTCTATAGTGGGGGTGGATTACCACCATTGGGATTTGTTGGATCGTGTTAAGAGAATCTTATTAGTTACTCCAAGGGTAGACTGTAGGAGGGGATGTGCAAAGTGCATGTGCGCTGTCGTTGAGTAGTCATTTTGTGAACTCCCCCGGGTGGATTAGTCTTTAGGAAATTTCCACCCGAAATGAAGCCAGAGATGGCCCAACTCTGCACGGATAAAGGTGGGAAGCCCGGGTGGGGATTGAACCCGGGACCTTCATATCCGTGGGCGCGCGCGTTACCGCGGCGCCACTTCATCTCCCTGATGATCGTGTAGTTTGAGTTCTTGGTGGGTGGAATAGCCGGCAAGATAAACCCTATTATTCATTTGTATGAACTAGAAAGCAAAATGAGCACATGATTATTTATACTTATAATGGAATCGAATCTCCAAAATCAACATAGGTCAACTTATTTTGGGAATTATAAGTAGCATGATTGCGTGAGAAAGTGCTATCGGACTGTAGTACTTTATGCCTATTTCAACTCGATACCTTACACTGCCTGCATCAAGTTCAAGCATGCTTTGAGTCAGATATGTTGAAATGTAGTATCTGAAGCAACAATGCACAATTCTGTGATCGAGTGAAAGGTTTCATTTAAAAAAACTTGCCTTAACATGTGTAATAAATTACCATAATTGTATGATGCAAAATGTGTTGGTGAGGAACTTTGTGGACTTCTGAGTAGGTTGCCTTGCTTTGAATGAAGAGGGATGGTCTTGCGCCGAAGTTCATCCGGTACTGGTAGAGGAGAAGGAAGTGGTGGTAGCGTCAAGGGCGAGGTCAAAGGTACGGCATCAGTTGAGGAAGAAGTGGAGGGCAGAGATAGTTGAGGGACTTCTGACAATGCTGGTGATGCAGTTAGCTGAATGGGCTCCACTGATGTAGATGTGGACAAAATAGATGTTGGGGTGGCAGGTGGGGAAACGGACTGAAGATCCGTAGGATGGGACACAGGGTTGATGGGCAGAATGGCATGATTAGATACCTCCTCCACCGACAATTCTCCATTTTCGCAACCATATGCCACACGAACCTCATCTTGCGTCTGAAATCACAGAGATGACATAACGTTGAAGTACATTCTGATGCACATTATTTATCTACAACTTCATTATAGTGAACATTATGAGGTGAGAAATGAGGGTCATATACCTGAGCTCGTCGAAGGGCCACCTGCAGCGCCATGACCCTCTGTCTCTCGGATGTCAAGCGGCATTTATCACACATGCAGTCTCTGTACCTGCAGTACCGCTTGTGCCCTTTGATAGGGATGTACAACCTGTGGTTGCTGCAGCGGGCACATTTTGGAGTGCGGCTGTTGTTGCGAATTGGCCCTTTTGATTCATATTTGATTTCGTCCCTGTGAGAGTTCTGTTGGCTCCTGTAGTTACTCTGACACTCAGGCTCTTTATGGAGTAGCTGATGCAGTTGATGACTACGGTATTGTTCATGAGGCGAAGTTGCTGGTACCCTAATGACGGTGTGGTTCGTTTCTCTTCCGACGCCTGTCATTGCCACAATAGCTGGTGGAGTCATATGATATGAAATTATTTATCACTGCATCTAACCTCTGTGAGCGATTTTAGATATTATATGTGCTCCTGTAGACCACAGCGTTTCGTCACAATTCGTTGTTTAATCTGAAAATATTTTAGCATAAACTTTAGTATAATATATTTGTAAGTCCCTCACCAGAAGGTTGACAACACCACATCTACATAGTGTCGTCCACTGTTATAGTCCAGTCTCGATTATCCAGACTTAATAATTGAGACATTACACTACATGTTATAGAATGATCGCAGGCATATAGTTGGATGTTTTAGTCAGTACTATTCTAAGGCTGAAGACATTTATTATTTGGTGAGAATAGATTGAAAAATTGCAAGGAGAAACTGGTTGCTATGTGTCAGGTGACCTATTGTGCTTGTTAAGAGAAGGTTTAGGTCACTGTACTGGGACAAACCTGTTAAATAATTTCACTCTAGTGGCGTTACTAACTAAGGCAGGCATTTGAATTAACATTGTTCAAAAATGTAATATTTTGTGTTAACTCAAGTCACCCCAATGTCACTTAGATCGCTCAAACGTGAGCCTCATTGAATATCAATAAATAGGCTAATTAAGGACCTGGAAATATTAAATGATGGTTGGTATCAGGTATACAATTGCGTGTAGGCCTACACATAATTTACATTCTTAGACCGAAGCAAGTTGGTGTGGTGGTTAAGGAGCCCGACTGCTAATCGGGAGGTCCTGGGTTCGAATCCCGGGGCCGGCAACCCTGACCGTGGTTTGCTGTGGTTTTCCATGGTCCCCCCAAGATAATTCCGGGGTTGTTTCCGTATAAAAGGCCACAACCGCCTCCTTCCTTCCCTATCCTTGACCCCATCTAATGGTGGTACTCCACCCCCCTAATGGAGCGCCGCGCCGTTTCTCCCAATGGGGCATAAATAAATAATTTAAAAAAATACATTATTAGAATCAGAGTGCAGAGTTCCCCTCAGTGGAATATTATTACATAATCAACGTGTTGCATGTCCCACTGTACGTATGTAGATGACTTTACATGATATACACGTTGATTATGTAATAATACTACAGTAGTCCGGGATGTGTGGGAACCTGCATCAATTTATTCTCTGAAGAGTGCCAGTTAATTATGGACAGTAGCCTACTGCATGCAATTTTCGTATAACTTATGAAAATGTTTTGTTCTAATGAAGTATCCTGTTACTAAAACAGCACTCTTGCTGTTAGGTTCATTGCTGACAACAATCAATAAGGAGAATGAATCCTCCATAATAATATTATCATCGTCTATTCTAGCTTTCTAGCTTCTAGCATTTAGAAATGGGTTTGAATAGTTACTTAAAGTAGAAAAAGAGCACATGGTAATGCCCATTCATGTTTGAATATATATAACTGTACAGTTATGGGGCCCCTAATATATTAGGGGCCCCATAACTGTACGTTGCTGACGTTGCGACCTGAAAAGGGTTGGGAACCACTGCTGTATAGTATACTAACAACCTTGGCCTGTAGACCGTTGTTCCGGTTGTTCCTACTTATCTGCATATGAGAGATGGCCATCCGTGGCCCAGGGGTTCATACGAACCGTTGCGGAAGGGAGTAGGGTTGATAGGCACGCGGAAGGCGGGAGGGTGAGTAGTGGCCGGGGATAATGGCTGTGTCGCAAACGTAAGGATGCAAGTATTGATTTTTTGAATTTTGTAATGACAGACCGAATGTGGCAGGGGAAGTGGTATGCTGTACCAACCCAACCCAACCCAACCTTCCTTCGTTGCGGATACAGACCTATCTTCAGCGCATACACGCCTATCCTTCAGCCTGCCTGCTCCGTGTTTGAGACACAGCCATATCCCCCAGCCACCACTCACCCTCCCGCCTTCCGCGATGCCTATCAACCCAACTCTATCCGATTTGGTGTTAAATTAGTAATGTATTAAATTTTTTAAATAATATTTTAAATCTACATTCAGGGTGAGCGAATGACCTTGGACCCCCGAAAGACGTAATGATCAACAACAGCACCGCACAAACACTGCACGCAGAGCTCAAAAATATAAATCGTAGATCTGTGGCCTGCGTGTGCCTACTAACGATATGCGTGCAGCGCCAGGTTGATTTCGACACTTATTGGCCGACCGCACTTGCTTTACTAGCAACTGCCTCGCGTATACGTGTCTGACACCTGTGCTTCAGTTACACCCAACACAGCCCTACTGCAAAACACCTACAGGCACTGAAATCTATATTTTTTCCACACGAATATGATTTTATTTCAACAATATTTTGCTTTCAAAAACTGAATCTTTGTCTTTGAAATAATGTAATCAAAACATTCATTCGTTCATTCGTTCATTATTCATCACGGCATTGTCCCATGATGGGAGATTTGGATTTTTAGTTTTGTGACCTAATCATACGGACACCCTGAATTAGAATAGGTCTACTGGTAGCAGTTGAAAGTAACTGCTACGACTTCACGCTTTATGCTGTTTCCTTTTATGAGGCCAAAAATAGCAATAGCCGAATAGTGTTTGTAATGTTATTTCAACCCAGCACGCCTGCCAAAATATAGGTTTGTGGCGGCCATTTTTTGTAGTAAATCGATATGTGGGCCATAGTTTGGGTCACTGTCGAGGCTCATACTGTATATGCATTTAGAAGCCATAATTAGGTTGAAATACCCCCAAGTTGCTTATTTTTCTACTCTAAAAGAGGCATATAGGCCTACAGTAAGGCCTCTTACAAAGCGTGAAGATTATTCTTGCTGTCACTTTCAAATGCTACAAGGAAAAAAATACTTTCTAGCTCCTGGAAATTATTTTTGGTGCTAAAATGCGACATTTTCTATCACGTGACAATTACATGATAGCAAGGATGGTCGCCATATTTGTTACATATGGCGATCATTATTAGCCAGTGATGCTACGTCAAGAAAAATATTGTTAACATAATACATTTTATGTGCATATAGGACTGAACTGTTCCCTGACTCCCCACCAAAAAAACTGTGTGACGTAAAGTGATACAGAAATGAACCTATTTACTGTAGGATGTCCGTAACATTCCTCGAGAGTTAGTACCTGTGCGTAACTGAGATGATCTGTAGGTGGCGATGATGGGTAATGTAACTTGACGAATACTGCGTAGATATTCAAGCCTAACTACACCATGTGAATGCTTCTCACTATACTGCACTTCCTCACTCTGGGTATTCAGAGAGTAACCCATTATTATTGTTTTTTTTTACATAAGTTAATATTCTTCTCTTTCAACATGCTTGACTCATGAGTGTCGTCATGACTAAGTTTTTGTTTTGAATTTTGTACATTATGGAATAGCAGTACTGTACAATGAGTACGTATTTGGAAACACGCGACGTAGGCTACAATTATTTCTTGATGAGGTAAGAAAGGGGGGGGGGGGGTATCGTGAGGGTTTTACATTTCTTGCCTTCAAAAACAAAGGTGTTATGGAAATTTGTTTCATAATGCATAGCTGAGATTATTCTTTAGCAGATTTTTGCTAATAATAATTAGAGAGCGACGTTTAGAATTTTACTACTAACAAATTTTAATACATTGTGAATATTTTGGGCTTAAAGTTGATCTTACAAATATTAATTTGGATATTTCCACAAATGACTACCGGTACACAAGAAAGGCTTGGTGAAAATGTCAATATACTCTTTTTTATTTTGTAGAGAATTTGAAGAGAATATTCACTGCAGTGACTATTGTACTGTATGAACCAATTAATTTAACATTCAGTGGGGTAGATGTGGTGGCCGAGATGGTAACGTCTCGGCTTGCTGAGTGAAAGGTCCCAGGTTCGATCCCCGCCTGGGAGTTCCCTTTCACCTGCGTCGGGAGGGTCTCTGACCTGCACCTTGGAGGTGTCTGGCAACCTAACCTTCTGGGGAACAGCACATGACCCCATATCAGACATTGCACTTGCACCCATGTTCCCTCCCAAAAATCCCAATCCTTATACCCCATGTCCTTTTATCCTTTTGCCGGAGTTAGAAGAAAAATCAGAAAATTGAAGGAAAAATGGTGGTATTCCACCCCCTATGAGGGCCTCTGGCCCTATCACGGGGTAACGTAAAAAATAATTTAACATTCAGTGCAATATATTCAATAATGGCTGCCTCCACTCGACATTTAATCCAAAACATTATGAAATTACCACTTAGTCCCTGCACTAATATCACAAACTTTTAAGTTAATGGGCAAAACACGGGTGCTTGTGCAATGTCTGAATACTGGGTCATGTTCAGTTTCCCTGGAGGTTAGGTTGCCAAGGCGCGGGTCAGAGACGCTCCTGACGCAGGCGAAAGGGAGCTCCCGGGCGGGGATCGAACCCGGGGCAAGCCTAGTCATTACCAACTCGCCACCAAGCCTCCCCAAGTTAATAGGCAATTTGGTTTTACAGTAGGGAATATACAAGTGCAAAAAAATTAATAGAATTATTGAACATAGTGTACACTTCTATTACACCAGTAGGCCTACACCATCAAACTGTCAACAATTGCAACGCGGATTAGAGCCATAGTTTTACAAGTCTGTAATATTACCAAGAAAGTATCATGTCACTTTTTCAGATGCTGTTATTACTAGCAACAATAAAATCCACGTAAAATAGCAGTCCATTGCAAAACCAATTGTTCTTGGACGCCATATTTTGCAATTTTAAAAATTCACTATTTCGAGAAAACTGACAAGGGAAGGTCACGGGGTGATAATGTCGGATCTTGATGAAATTGGACATGCTAATACAGGACAATATATGATGCCCAAAAATGAAATATTTCGTGCTGACGTCCATATTTGCAAAAGTTATGACGTCTTAAAGTTCCAAAAATAATACATTTTCATACTCCATGGGATTACATTAGCGACCACATATAATGACATTGAAGTGTGTAATCAGTTTCTAGACCTTTTCTCATCGGAAAAAAGTCCTACAGAACTGCTCTGGCCGTCCGTCCGTCCGTCTGTGGACAGGTATAAAGGCCTAAACCATAAGAGATAGCGACAAACGGTTTTCATATTCGGATTGAGAGTGACCAAAATAGGTTTCATGGTCAACTTCTGGTGACCCGCCACTTCCGGTCTTCCGGGTTCACTCTATCCGCACAAGTCTATACTTTAGTGAATGGTTCATACAGAAACACATATTGCAATGTGCACAACAAAAGAAGCTCATCTCATCACGAGAAAAGGTCTAGAAACTGATTACACACTTCAATGTCATTATTATCACAAAAACTAATTCCCTATACGGAATTGTAAAAAAAGGAAAGCAAGATCCAAGTAACGGATAGAAATTACTGAAACAAGACTGGGCTGCGTAAGATCTTCAACCTTATGGATAAA
>KZ539135.1:5973-32418 GCA_000934665.2 Catajapyx aquilonaris
GGGGGAGAGAGAGAGAGAGAGAGAGAGAGAAAGGCAAACAGTTATAAGCTTATAACAGATTTGAGAAGGAGACAAGGTTGAAATATATTCGCATGCTTGCATCACTGAAATACTACCAATTACATAACACATACAGGGTGATTCTCCCGAATGGAAACCCAAACATTCCTCAATAACTTTTTAACCATGGTATGGTTCCCGATGAAAATTGACATGTACTTACCTTGTATCATGCCAAACAAGGTCTGACTAAAGAATATACCAAATGTGGTCCCCTCCAGCACCCAAGAATTTTTTAATGCAAGTCTGCATATTGGCGAAGACTCCTGCAGATTGGCCGCGGGGATGACCGCCGTAAGGTCCATCATACCCCAAAACGAATTGGATTGTTCCCATAGCCTTTATATGGCCTCTCGCCAAGCAGGCGGGAGGGAGATGGACACCATCCCCACAGCCAATCTGCATGAGTCTTCAGCAATATGCAGACTTGCATTTAAAAATTCTTGGGTGCTGGAGGGGACCACTTTTGGTATATTCTTTAGTCAGACCGTGTTTGGCATGATACAAGGTAAAAGTACATGTCAATTTTCATCGGGAACCATACCATAGTTAAAAAGTTATTGAGGAATGTTGGGGTTTCCATTCGGGAGAATCACCCTGTATTTGTGGACCAACAGGACACCGATTCATCCTTGAATCGCTTACTGGGGGTTTGGGGCAGCGCTTTCAACATTTACCAAAGTGAACAAAAAAATTTTTAAAAAAAGGCTGCAGACACCCCCATGCTGGAATGCTGCCTTCCTAAACCAATCAAAAGAAAACCTGGTGAAATCCCTCGACCGTCACCTTCTTACAGCACTTTGGGCAGCTTCCGTCAACTTTTAAAGCGTCTTCCAGGCACTTGGTGCAGAGGAGGTGGCCGCAGGTAGTTGAGCTTACCCCACTTCCCTTGCTACTAAGCTCTTCTAGACAGATGGCGCAAACTGGGCCCATGGAGGATACCTTTGTATCCTTTCCACTTGGCAGCTCACTGGGAGATGCCTCCTGTTGATTCTGCTTGGTCACCACGCCTGCATCAAAAGCCTGGCCGTCATCAGAACACATGTTGCAGTCCACTTCCATACCTTCAATCTCGCCAAATAGGGTGTCAAGGGAGATGAATTCCACGTCCTCATAACAGTCTAAATTCAATTGGAGAAAAAACTGGGTTAGTTCCAACATGTTGAGCAATTCAAGATTCTACAGGAGTTAGTGTATATCTGCACAAAACTACTTCCAAACCAACAAAAGCAATGTAAGTGTGGCCAAACCAAATTGATAAAAAAAGGTGGCGCAACTATCGTATCCAGTAGGGCCAATTCCTCTGATTCGTTTACTTGGAATTTGCGCCAGGAATTTAGAAGCTTTATTGCTTTGCATAACAAAGAGGCAAGTGGTTACACACGAAATTCTTTTCTACAAGGGCGGATCAATAAGTAACACAATAAATTTAATTTAGGCAAAAGTTTAATAGATAGGCAAAACTTTTTTTTTTACTTTACCCCATGATAAGGCCAGAGGCCCTTATAGGGGAGTGGAATACCGCCATTTTTCCTTCAATTTTTCTGATTTTTCTTCTAACTCTGGTGCAAGGATGAAAGGGCATGGGGTAGGGATGGGGATTTTTTGGGGGAGGGAACATGGGTTCAAGTGCAGTGTCCGTAAAGGGGTCATGTGCTGTTCCCCAGGAGGCTAGGTTGCCAGATACCTCCAAGGTGCAGGTCAGAGACCCTCTTGATGCAGGTGAAAGGGAACTCCCAGGCGGGGATTGAACCTGGGACCATTCACTCAGCAAGCCGAGTCGTTACCATCTCGGCCACCACACCTCCCCAGATAGGCAAAACTTAAGATATACATATAGCGACCTCCCAATTCTTACTTGTTTTTCAACATAAGAACCAATTCGCTCCACACATTTCTCCCACCATGACACCAGTTTCAGTACACCCTGTTCATAGAAGTCAGTCTTTTGGGCGTACAGCCACTTGCGGATGACAGTCTTGACCTCATCATCAGAATCGAAGTGTTGGCCGCTCAGGAACTTCTTCAGAGGACCAAACAGGTGAAAGTCCAATGGAGCGAGGTCCGGACTGTAGGGTGGGTGTTGGAGCACCTCCCAACCAAATTGCCCAATTTTCTTTTGGACCTGGCGTGCAACATGGCGCTGAGCATTGTCATGAAGCACTCTGACATTTGCAGCATCTGTGTCGAGGAGTCGTTGGCACCAGCAGCAGATGTTACTGACGTCCAGGCAATCACTACCATACACATGCACCCTCTGTTCGTGACTGTCGGTCACAGTTTTCCTTTGAGCCTACAAAAACCACACAACACCTCGCTGCTCTTCAATAGTTGACGATGCTAACAAGCGCGACAGCTTTGTGGCATAGTTCCCACTTCCACCACTAGGGCGCCAGAAGATCCAGCCCGTGATCCAGCCACATAGGTAAGCAGTACTTACATACACTAGTAAGCAGCGGGAGAGTCAGATAAGATGAGTGCCTAATTCCAACCTTCTATTTGCAACCATGATAGAAGAAATTAATTGCGTTACTTATTGATCCGCCCTCGTACATATAGCATCACCTGTGCAACATCACCTCACCAGTTTGTTAAAATTTTATGTCAATGCCAAACCCTAAATTTCAGCCGTATCCATATCATGAAATGTGTTAAGCAACAACATTGACAAAATGAGGCAGTTGCTGTCTAACATGATCTTCAACACAACGTTGTGCAGACACACTAGTTACTACATTGGTTAGCAATTTCCCTGCCATTTGTGAGCCTCTCCCACTCCCCACCACATTCCCTCCCCTATCATCATAATTGAGTGGGTCAGAACAATAACGGCATATCCCACCCAAGGGTCGAATTTGAGTTTTTGGTGGCTGTGATTGCAAGACACATCAATGAATCAGTTCCATAAGTTGGAGCCAGCTTAGAGCCATACTTTTCTATTAAATCCACATTTACATTGATATGACTACATTAAAAAGTATTATTCTGCACACATTTAAACCTCGAATATCTCAAAAACATTTGTGATTGGGATATGCCGTTATTACTCTGACCCACTCAATTGAGAATGCAGACAGCCACATCCTCTGCTACAGAAAAAGAAAGAAACAAGCAGATGTGACAGAGGCTCTTAAAAGTAAGCAGTCTGTAATAATGACACCACTGCAGTACCAACCACTGAACCACATGACCTTTATGATTATAGAATTGCCGTTCTAAAATATTTGACAATTTATTTTTTAGCCACAAATACAGTGCCTGTACAGGTCGGCAGATAGTCACATATTATAGATAGAATCCTCCTGGAACAGAATACACAGGAGTCATGGGTATGAAACCTCTCCGTGCCCTCCGGGAACCATTTTTTGGAGGTTTGGCGCACCCCCTCCCGGACAACTGCTTACAGACAACAATGTCCTTGAAATTGCATCAGCGCAGGAGTTTTTTTCATGGATCTGAACAGGTGAAAGTCACTGGGGGTCAAGCCCGGGTGTGGGAAGCACCCAACCCCAGATCCATGAAAAAAAAAAAAAAAAAAACCTTTGCCAACACCATTTCGTGGACACCGTTGACAGTTGTTTACGTTGTCAATTGTTCACAGTTGTCCGGTAGTGGGTGACCTCCAAAAAGTGGTTCCTGGACGGCCCGGAGAGGTTGACACACCTGTCGTGGTACGGCATTCGGCTCCAGGAGGATTCTATCTATAATGTGTGACTACCTGCCGACTTGTAAGGGCACTGTATTTGTGGCAAAAAAATAAATTGTAAATCATTTTAGTATGGCCCTCATATACAGGGTGTAAATGAATTCAGCTGACAAACTTGTAGGGGTAATAGAGGGGACCAAGACAAACATATTTGACATAGGAACCCATGTCCGGAAACGCCATCTAGAGGGGGTTCATAGACAAGGAATGGGTGCGCTCAGACGCATCAGGCGAGAGGCGCTAACGAGCGGACCATTTAGTTGCTAGGTGGCGTGCGGATTGTACACAACTTTGCAATTCGCCATAACTTGGCAACAACAGAGTTGTTGTTTATTATCAGGCGCTACCCAAAGAGTTCTGCTATTATATAATATAATACCTAGAGGAGGTACTCCCTATCCTTTTCCATTAGACAGGCTGAGGAAGCCGCCATCTTGTTGGAGGTAATATTGTTGTTCTAACAGTTGTCTAGCAACTGGGACAACAACCAATAATGACAACTGGGCGACAATTAGTTCAATAATGTCAGGCGTCCGCCATCTTGTTGGAGGTAATATTGTTGCCTGCATTGTTGCCTGCCTCACATTTCAGCCCGAGTGCCTCCTCTAGGTATATATATAATATAGCAGAACTCTTTGGCGCTACCTAGCATGCTGATTTTAGTTGCTAGGTGGCTCTGTTGTTGCCAGGTTATTGCGAAATGCAAAGTTGTGTACAATCCACCCGCCACCTAGCAACTAAACGGTCCGCTCGCTGACGCCGCTAGCCTGAAGCGTCTGAGCGCACCCGTTCCTTGTCTATGAACCCCCTCTAGATGGTGTTTCCAAACACGGTTTCCTATGTCAAATATGTTTGTCTTGGTCCCCTCTATTACCCCTACAAGTTTGTCGGCTGAATTCATTTACACCCTGTATATGCACTGTCCACGGGTCATTATACTTGAGCCATCTAGTCATTAGCTTATTGTTATACATTAATTCTTCACCAACTTTAAAAGCCAATATTGAAGAAGAAAGAGGGGTGGGACTCTCACCGTGGTTCAGAGGGTTTCTAGCCCGCATCCTGTAGGAGTCCCTTCTGGGAAACGATCTTCTTGAGAATCACTTCAGGGACAGGAGCGGTAGTGGCTCCATTCGCAGCAGCATTTCCCAGGGACACTGCTTTGATAAGGACACTCTCCTCCTTATCAAACACGTTCCAGAAATGTTCCAGTGATATGCAAGGTGATATGCACCTGTTCCCGGAAATCTGGCATTCAATGGCCTGTGGAGTAGAGCAACAAATGCATCAGGTTTGTGCATCAGTCAGGGCATAACACAATGAAGAAATCTTTAACCTCAACATACACTACTTCAGATATAAAGGCTATCAAACTCTGCACCTTTGCATTGCCAACTAAAGGCCGGTATCCACGTACGAGGTTTCTCGCATACGAGGAGCCAACTGCGCATGCCCGGATACGAGGAAAAAGGAAAAGTTGACAATTTTCAACTTTAATCCCCTTTTCGAGGGACAAGAGGGGCCCTGAGGCGACAAAGAGTCCGTCTTGACGTACAAGTTTTCTCGCATAAGAGGACTCGCACGTCGATACCGGCCTCAACCACTTTGCAAACAGCGTAGGTTGGACTTAACTGACATATAATTCCTCAATACATGCTCTTCAATTAATTGCGCAACAAGATCATTGAAAACATCTTACCTGAGCTGGAATGCTGGCAAGTTTAGTACCCAATACGGGCAAAGGGCAATTCACAGAAGGGTTAATTGGGTAATCAAGGTCAACCAGAGGGTAGATCTCACCCAAGCTGAGATCCAGCCATTCGCCCAAATCCATGGCAAACATGGTGATCTGTGAACATAAAAATATGCAATTTTTCAGTATGTGGATGATGCTTATCAGCGAAATATTAACTGCCAGACATTCTTGCAGCTAATGAAGTTTGTCTGTTTGTAACTGTGTTGAGTTTCTGAATATCTGGGTAACTCATTCTGTAAGAACGACTGTAATTTCCAAATATTCATGCACTGACTGTGAAAGGCCAGTATATAAAACAAAAGTGACCAGCAGCTCTAATGTGGGGTACTTGTCCAGTACAATAGATAAAATCAAAATTTTGCCCATATTTCAACTTACCTTCCCGGATCGATCTGGGTTGATGGTGGTGGGTGTCACTCGGCATGGCTTTTCCTCATCATCTTTAGTCAAACAAAATGCCAAGTAAACACCCCCCATGACCACTTGGTCCACAGGCTTGGCATTGTCATCCATTGAGCTGGCTACATAATCCACAAGCATGTCCACGTGGGCGCTGGGTCCCCTACAGGTGCGTATGTATATACGGCCATCGGACTGGGCGTTCAACAGGACACACTCTGTGTCATCCTTTGTCTGCAAAATCCACATCAGAATACCAGGGAAAAAAAGTAAACAAGGAAAAACGCCAAGTGTTATCTCACTGTATCGCTCTAAAAGACATGCATCATGGGTACCGTGGTTTCTCACTCATCCTGCATAAACATAAAACCTAGCTACCTACAGGATTTTCCAAAATTGAAATAACTAGATTGATCTGTGTAAAAGCCTAAAGATCATCAATCATCAAATGCATCTCTTGTATTTAAAAATATTCTCCAACTATGCTTACCGTAAGAAGGGGATTATGCGCCAATAGTGAAGTCAAGATTTCCGTAATGATCTTGCCATTAATGTGCACATCCTCGGTACCACTTGTATCAATGAGGCTCACGCAGGTCACCTCATCCTCTTCACTGCCCTCGTTGATGAGATATTCATTGCCTGGCTGAGGCATAGCTAGCAGCGATCGATACAATTTGCAGTATTCATCCAATGCAGTTTGTGCAATGCTTGAATCTGCAAACCAGGACAGGCCGTACAGGTGGAAATTGACAGCCTGAAAGAATAAGAAACAGCACCTTTCCTTCAAATTTATTCCTGCAGTACCGTTTTCCTCCTATCATTTATCACTAGATGCCTGTGGAAGGCAACAACAACCCCAAACACATTAGCAGTATGCTTACATGGCAATTTAATGTTGAACCTGGCCTATACCCTGCATTTCTCTCACCATCACGACCACCATATTTTTAATTAACACTGTTATTGTATCAAAAGGTTACACTATGTCACCTCAGTATTACCTGATAAGGAAGCTGAAGAAATTTCCCCTGTATCCTCCGCAGTTGCGATACAGAAAACTCCTCCACAGAACCATGGTCCACCAGGTAGCAGAGGCAATTTACCCTGCTTTCCTCCCTTCCATCTTCTTCCCCTACTCGAACAAGATCCACTCTGTAGCAGGTTGGGCTATCAATAACTACGTATGGGTCATGCTCAACCAATTCTTCCACAGTTATGGGAACCAAATATCCCTCATCACCACCAGTGGCACCATTTCCTTCCACTGCACCCAGGTAAAACCTCTCCATCTCCTTCATAAGATCGGCTAACCTGCAACAGAACACAAAATATCACCTTGGACCCCAGCAGTTTAATTGAAATATTGGCATTGATAAGGACATATTCTGAATTGGTAAAACAATGTAACTATGGCAGACCTCCAAATTTTGACTCACTTGTCATTGTGATCCTTCCCAACGAATCGGATTGCAACCTCACACCCACTGATCATCTCCGTAACTAACACATCGTAGCCTGAATCCGACATTTCACTGGGTGGTGGAACTTCCAGTTGAGGTGGCAACTGATCAGTGGCATCTGGCTCACCACTTCCGCCATGGTCCTGGGGGATGTAGTTGATGATGTAAATGTTTGCAGCTGCTGCGATGACACTGAAGCAGGAAGATTTGCTTATCACATCTATCCAATTATCAGGTAGATCTTCCTTAAACAGAATGGCATAATCTCTCTCTAGGTAGTCCTTGAACACTCCTCTGCTATGCTTAGAGAGCAGAGACTTCAGCTGTTTGAGGAGCAGCTCAGTGGTGGATGTCTTAGGAAGAACAGGTCGAGCAAGAATCCTCTCCTTGGTTCCCTCCATTGCCCGCTGGCAGGTCACTTTTTCTGCCTCCTCAAGTGATTTGAAATCCTCTCCATATGAAGAGTACTTCTCGCTACCTATTGTCACCAACACCAAGTACCGGTGCCTGCATGAAAAATTCAAGATGAGACATTCAAGAACGGCAAGAACTGCAAAAGCCTGTTAGCAGGAGGCAACACTTGCAAACACACATAATTTCATCTCATCCTGAATACGACAACATACCATGGATTACCGGCTTCGATGTGTTTGACTGTCACTTCTCCAAGATCATACTTGCGGGCATGGGCCACCAGCATGGCCCTAGCAGAGGTGCCCATGATGGCTTCAGCAGGGGCATCTACAACCCTTTTAATTGGAGTAGCGATCTTTGGAAAGGAATTTGGCACAGCATTTGAACTTCCAGCTGAGTCAGCAGGTGGCCTAACGCTTTTCGACACTGAGCCAACAGCACAGCTGTTGGGGACGGCAGGGGTCTGAGCAGGAGGGATGAACTGAGGCACGGCACTTTGGTTCTGGACTGTGGCAATGAATGACTTCTGGTCAGTAGCAGAATGAGGCATCAGGGGAAGAGCTTGCATACTAGTGGGTTGGGCACTAGGTACAACTTTAGGATAGATAGCCACTTCCTCCTTAGCAGGAACACATTTCTGGCCTATCTCGACCCTTCCAAACTCTCCATTCAGCTGAGCAGAAGCGAAATCATTTTTAGTAGCAGTCACCTGTCGAGCCTCATCTTCCCCACTGCCAGGGAAGGTCACCTCAAATACGTAGAAAAGACACCTCATCAGACAAGGGGGAAAAAAACATTTCATCAGATTACCCCTAAAATATTAATAGCATTGTCCATATGCAAGAGGTTGTTTTCCACCCAACATTAGTATCAATTTTGTCATAAAATGGGACATTACCTTTACTTGTTGCAAAGCATCACATGCCTCCATCTGACCGTTTTCACCTTCATCTTCCTGAGCGTATGAATCTTGCCCGGAATGGAGATCTTCCTCCACACTGCTCTCATCCGCTTGCAAGATTCCTACAGGGTGCTTTGAAACTGTACCCTCTAAAACTTCATTCATGCTACGCAGTGGTACTTCTGGGGAATATTCAGTAAGAACATCTAAAATGACACCCAGAAAAGGTCGTAAAGTGTGGCATCCACATACAATATCGAGGGTGAAAGATCAGAAGGGCCTATCACCCATTTGTTAACATTGGTTCATACGCCCTTCTGATCTTTCACCCTTGATATCCATAGTGAATGTGAGATACATGGCAGATCTACATTGTGCCTGCTCTTGGCAATACATTTTGATGGGTTTGCCATCATTATCATCAGATTGTGTGGATGGTCCATCAAATCAGTAGCATTCATTCATCCAATATGTAAGTACTGTACATACTTCTCTATGTAATATTATCTTTAATGGACTACCTCCTGCCATTCTGTACAGGAGAAATAAAGCAAATTGGCATGCTTTCAAGATTTTAAATATTTTAAATCCAATTTTACAAAGTGACGAACAAGCAGGATCTTATGTGAGTTACTGTGTTTCATCACAGTGAATCATGACATCCAGGATCACTGCCAGGCAAGTCACAACACCTTAAAACCCCTTCGCTACCAGCTAGGCCAAAAACGCCTATATTTTATATTACGTGTATGTACTCTGAAGGACAAAATATTTCACAAATAATAGCAGACACACTTACATGTTCATGCAAAACACTATGAAGGTATTGGGAACGATAAATTTTCCTCATACAGAAGTCCATAAATTAGTTTTTAAAGATATCCCTGTAAAAACTCAAGACTCAAGTACTATACTGACCAACTGTTAGGCTGCTTTAATTATGAAAGACATGAAAACAGAGGGAACGTCTACCTTGAGAATCATGCCAGGTGAATTTGCAGAAATCATTGGGCGTAATAAATTTGGGAGTTTTCCGAAGTGCCAGCAAGCCACAGATAGGAATTAATTTAATTCTCAAGTACAAGGGTTGATTCATAAGTCGTGACATGATTTTTTTAAATTCAAAAACGGTTTGTTCCCAACACATGCATGGTGTTTTCCATGAAGGGTTAAGTATAACTGAATTATTATTTGTAAAATATCTTGTCCTTATCTTCAGAGTACAAGTAATCGAAAATCAAGGCACTTTCAGCCTAGCTGGCAGCGAAGGGGTTAATTGCTTACTCTGAGCCTCTGTCATCCTCCTGGTCCACTGCTCCATCCTGCTCATGGTCCCGTCCATACTCTTCATCCAGCTCTCCATTCTGCTCATCCTCTCATCCATCTGCTTCATCCATGGTTCCATCATGCTCCTGCACCCATCCATCACCGCCTTCTTCACTGCCTCCAGACTGCTTCCTTCGGCAGGATTCATCTTTCCAGCGACTTGTCTGGTAAGTGGAGAATATAGTGTTACTTATAGGTGGTCTACATTACCTCTCCACTAACGAGACTTTTTCTGATGTGATCTGGAGTGGACCACGTGTTTCGACAACACGCAGCACAGAGTATTCAGGACTACCTTATTCTCACATCTCATGAATCGAAGTACTGTCAGGGAGTCAGGGACAAAAGTAATGAGCCCATGAGGCACAAGGGAGGTACAGTCAGATTCTATACCCTCACAAGTTGTAACCATATTAAAACACCACTATAAACCAATGATGTTAGTAATTACAATTGGCATGTTTCAAGGTAGGCAACAAGCATTGCTGGAAACAACCTCACGATTATAGGCTATTACGCTATTAATGACTGAAAATTGGTGGTGTGCCACNCCCCCCCCCCAATAAGGACATTGTTCTCTCTATTACAGGGTAAAATTAATTTAATTTAATTTTAAAATAACTGAAAACATGAGACATACTAGCATTGCAGCTGTCTAATATTAATTGTAGTTAATTCCAATAGTACTTCTGTGGCATGTCACCAAACACCTATTTACTATGAAAATTGGGCATCGCAGCAGGATATTTCAATTCCACTGTAAGATATTTTATTGTACCGTACCGTACCTTCCAATACAATGGACAAGTAGCATCAAACTCCAGTTCAACCGTAACCAATGTGACTATGCCCCAGTTTTGCAATGTTACAATTTTGGTTTCTTTCAGAGAACAAGATAATTTTGATACACAACTGAATGGGTAACCCTGTGTTTCATAATCATCACACAGAAAAAAACATTGTATGCCTACAAATCCTAGGTATGTACTATTAACCGCAAAAGTAGTGTTGTCGCACTGTTATGTGATGCAGTGACTTGTTTAGCATGGGTTGTGGATTCCGGAATGTAGCCAAATTAACATCCGTAACTCGGCAACGCCCATGCTAAACAACAAGTCGCGGAAGCCATCACATAACAGCGCGGCATTACTTTTGCGGTTAATAGTACAAGTCAAAACATCTTCAAACGCCTTCATTGCGGGAGCAGTGACATTCTTCACAAGTTACCTTCCAATACCATGATGTTATAGTATAGGCTACATAGTTAATCGCACATGTTCAATAGAAATATAATAGAATCACACATGCAATGCAAAATATCAATGTATGCTAATTTGCAAAACATTTTTGGTACTGTACTTTTCTCAGCTTACCCAAAAGCAGTGACTCAAAACTATGCAAAAATGTTTCCAGGCCAGTCGATGAGAGAACTTTTTCCTCCGCAGTCTTAGCCCACTTTCTCACTTCAGCCTGACGCCGTGCCTGGAGTGGAGTGGCCCTTGAGGCAGGCAACAACCCCCTGGCAGCGAACAGCCCAGAAATTACAGTCAAAATTACGTGATGCAATCAGTTGCGATTAGTTTCCTGCAATTAGAACAAAAACCACCCTTCCATCGAACATGCAATGGTGCCAACAGATTCTTCGCCGTTTGGAAACACTGGAAAGGTGGAAGGAACGAACCGGAACGAACCGGTGAGGCGTGAATCGCAATGCGCCCAGTTGGACATGATTCGAATCTGTTGCAAATTATTCAGAAAGTAATGGACCAAGGACCAAGAATAACCAGCGCTGAACCAGCGGCATGTGCCATGTGGGAAGAGGAACGAACCTTCGGCGGGAACGTGGGCGGGAACCAGCAACCAGGGAGTAAGCTATGGGAGTAAGGGACCTTACGTTGCCCGTGCGTTGCCTTACGCTAGTGTACCTTGTAGTGTACCTTCCCCCCGCCGCTGCGTCCAGCGCCAGCACGATTGTAAAATCCACGTAATGTCAAATATATGTAACTTTAAAATACCGTGTCCCAGAATATCAAATGTGATATTTAAAGTGGAGGTATAACAGCAGTCAGGAATTTTTGCTTATATTCCGTGTCAATTAAGGTAGTGTCAATTAAGTGTCAATTACAGCCGGGCACCTTCTAGCGGGAGGAAGTCAAAGTTCTTTTCATGACTGAAGTGAGATGACTGTGAGACACGCTGTTGGTCACTTGCTCACTTCTCTACAGGATCCGAGAGCTGAACCCCTACTGCTCGGTTTATGTTTCATCCGTTTTGCCAAGGGGCTTAAATGGCTTTCTTCCCAAGAAGGACTTGGAGAAGGACACTGCACGAGTGGACCTGCTGAACGGTCGTGCATGGGTCCTGAACTGCGGGCTGCAAGACCTCTGCCATTCGTTTACGGATGTTCACTATGTCAACAGTCAACCTGTGACCAGCCTATGAAGGACGGAGGCACTTGCTCTCCAAGATGACCTGCATCTGAGCCCTGCTGGCGTGGAAGTGATGGCTGGCCATATCCGCTCTGTTGTCCGACATGGTGAGTAAATTTTCATCACTTTTAGAATGGAAGGTGCATGTTGAGATGGATATTCCAATTGAGACTGCAATGATTATTATAAAGCTGGCTTATTTACCTGGAAGGCTACTTCACAGCTGGATTGTGTTGATCTTTAAGAATGTTTTCCATCCTGTTTTGCAGTAAACACACCACCAGCTGGGGCCAGTTTTGTGGAAATGGTCTAAATTTGGAAAGGTCACTAGGATTCGTGGTGCATTCACTCAGGCTAAAAATAATGTAGTTTTGCACGTATCATGGTACTACACTTGAAATTAATAATGATACTTTTGTGTTACATTCGAGAATACGTGTTCTCCTAGTGAAACATTCAAGGTTTTGGGGAATTTCCCATATCACTGCATCTCCGGTGCATTCACAACTAATGCCCCTTTTCCCCATAAGGTGGTTCGACGTCAACAGCACCGGAAGACGCACCCTGCGGTTTCATCTGGAACCCCTCCATCTCCAGAGAGCGCATGCATCTGCAGGATTTGTCCCTGTTCATGACGAACAGGGTGGTGAGCGATGTTGTGTTGAGGACCACGGGAGGGAGGGTTGGCGTCGTGTGGGGCGTGGTCATGGTGGGGAGGGAGGGAAGGTTCCTTATTCTTCTGCTCAGGGAAGGTTCCCGTACCGAACCCTTTCTTCGGTGCCTCCTCAACCCACTCCTGTTCAGGCTCGAGTTTCCAAGCCCACCCAGATACCTGCCCGCCACCTTCCAACTCGAGTTGCCCAACGTCGTGAGGATCCTATCCTGATCCCTGGTCCAGTAGAAGCTCCAGCTGTCATCTTGGTCCCTCTTGCTTCCCGTCGGGTCAGGTGTTACCCTACCCAGATCTTCCGTCGCCGAAGGAGTCCTGCTCCTTGTCACCAGCCTTCTGCTGGAATCCCTGCTCCTGTTGTCATTTGTGCAGTTGGCCCTGCCCCAAGGGTTGTTCCCCCAAATCCAGCCCCTTTATCCAGCAATCATGATGATGCTTCCCCATCTACCAGACCTCTCTCCAACCCTGAGCAGCCGTCTAGCCCTGATGATGTGTTACCATCTATTTCTCCCTGCAGGTTGTGGGCAGGATTTCGAAACCCACCACCACCACCACCACCACCAGCAGTCCTTGCAATTCAACCTTCACCCACCCCTCTTTCTCCAGCGAGAAGTTTCAGCCCTCTCTCACTTCCTCCTCAACCTAGGTCTTTTCCCATGCGAACTGTCATTTCTTCAAGTCATGCATGCTTCTCTGATGGAAAATATTCTTGTGGATGCTTCTCTTCTGCTTCCTCCACTGCTGCCTCTCTTGTAGTTCCTAATGCCCAATCATCATCTAAGGATTTCGGCCAACTTGCTCCACTCTCTCCCTGCAGCTTCTGGGCTAGATTCAGTAGATATCCACCTCCCCCCCCCCCTCCCCCACCACCTGGGATGTGTGCACAGTCTGCTCCTTCTGATGCAGCATTAGGTGAATGTCACCAGTCAAGCGAGGCGAAGAAAGATAATACATGGGGGAGGACCTCTTCAGGGTCAATTATTTGGCCAGTCTCCAACTGAACAACCTACATCTTCAGGTCTCATCTCCAGTTATCCAAGGGTGTGTGGTAATTGCGACAGACAGTATCAGAATGTGAATTCTTTCAGGAAGCACCTAAAATATAAATGTACAAAAAAATGTGCCTCTGTGTATCCGAAATTGTGCAGTAGTTGTGGCAAGCAGTACCGGTACTCAAATAAGCAATCTTTCAGCAGGCATCTGAAAAATAATTGCTGCTCAAGGTTAAGCACTTACAGCCATCAGCCAAACATTAGTTCTGGTAATAACAATATAACTACGTCAAATAGTGTTGCCTCCATATATCCAAGGCTGTGCGAGAGGTGTGGTAAGACATACCAGAATAAGAGTTCATATAGTGACCATATGAAAAAAAATCAATGCACTACTATGCTAAGCAATCACTGCCCTCAGCTTGATAATAATATCTGTCCGAATGTTTCTGAAAGCCCACCCTCCACTATTAGTCAGAATGCTACAGAGATTGCAGTGCATGAAAATCAGTATGTGACACACCCGAGGGAACCTGTTGATGAGGTCCAGATTCTGAGGTTTGATTCATTTGATGAGTTCATGAAATGGAAGGCTGAGGAAGAAGAAACTAATTACACATGTTACACTAAGCAGGGAGGTCGGAAGGAGAATGCTGGCATTTTCTATCACTATTATCAGTGCGTGTTTAATAGGAAAGAGCATGACACTCATAGGAAGCGCACTGAGCCACCTCGTAAGTCAGAAAGGAGAAGCCGTAAAGGTTGGGTGTGTGTGGATCAACACTGCCCAGCTAAAATTAATGTACTTATGGATGGGGAGGGTTTAAGAGTGGTTTTTTTCAGAAACCACAATCACACAAACAAGCCAGAGAACATGCAGTACTTTCGACTCCCAAAAAGCATTAGGGCATTTGTAATTAGTAAGCATGAGAGTAACATGACTCCTAAGCAAATTCTAAGAGAACTTCTGGGTGTTGCTGGAGACTTGGACAACCGGGACAATTTTCAGTATACGCAAAGACATTTCGTTTCACTTCCAGACGTTATGAGAATAATTGCAGAACATGAGCCCCCTGTTCCTAAAGTTGCAGATTCCAAATCAGTGGCTGCCATGGTGTTGGACCTTATGAATGGCTTCTGTGCTTTACGGACGCTAGTGTGCAGAATTACTACGGCAACCCGGTGGAGGTTTGGCCAGAAGCGCCAGTGTTTATAGACGATGGACCAGCTTCGTTCGTTCCTGTGCAGAAGATTGAATCACTCGTTGTTTACTCGCACGTGAAAGTGAGAGGACGTCAAGGCATTGCCATATGTGCCAGAAAAATGAGTGACATCTAATGCACTCATGCAGGTGATAAATGGACACCAATGCGCCACGGAACATCGCCAGGGAAACTGCGTTGGAACCTGGAGCAGCAGTGAACACTGATGGCAAACCACGCATTTCTGTCGTAAAAGCGGTAGGCACTGGCACTATACTCAATAATATTCATGTTGCAGAATAATGCCCGATTGCACCAACGAAATTACCGATCTGATGGCTCCTAACGGATCGTTAGTACACGTTAAAAGGGCTACCTAACGATCTGTTAGGAGCTATCGGATCGGTAATTCAGTTGGTGCAGTCAGGCATAATTCTTTGAAAAATCACATTACTCTATTCCTGCTGTCCTTTAGCTAAGCCTATCCATGGAGACCTTTCATGATCGCCCCCCCCCCCCCNCCCCTCCCCGGGACCGCCACTATTTTAACATGCTGTTATAATTTTAATATCATGATGTCAGATGAAAAAGTGAAAATAAGTTTTGTCTTCCAGAGTATCGTGATGAGGTACCGTATTGTAAATAATAATTCACATTTGCAATTAGTAGGCCTCATGTTAGATATTTTCCACATAGTAAACCCACGACGGGTGGGATAGAAACATTAAAGAATTTTCAATTTTACGTTTCAAAGATATGGTTGACTCTGCTCGGTGTTTAGAGTAGAATGTTGTTAACCGAAAGAGACATTAATTTTAATGAATCAACTTAACTTATTTTGTAAGGCTGGTTACACAAGGTCAAAGAGAGTAATGTAATACTTGAAGGCATGATTTTTGTATTTTTTGACACAAATCCTGGGGCAACAATGAGTCACAATCAATCTTATCACATTGCTTGAGAAAATTAAAATAATAAAATTATCTCTTATACCTAGAACATGATAGAATTTTAAGGTGATTAAATTGCGAAATTGAGAAGTTGAAATCCTTTTTTTAACAAAGCCCAAATATCTGTGGCAAAATCGATTTGTTACTTTTTCATCTTACATTAATTTTAGCAACTTTCACCAAACATTGTCGAGGTCAGAGGGGAAAAACCATCCTTTCTCCAAAAATTCGCCGGGACTTTTTATGGCTGATGCGCATCAGGAGATATTTATTCTGGAATCTCGTTTGTGTGTACACACCCGATTGGCTCAACTGAGGCGTTTCTCGGAAAACTCCATATGTCACAAATTTCATATAAAAATTACGATTTAAAATAACATTGAAGTGTCTAATATGCATAGCTGAATGCAAATTTGTGTCATCTAATCTACAATAAAAAACAGACTGGCTAAGACAATTACTATGACCCATGGGCAGTTCTTTTGTTTCCTGAAATAATGTTGTCACTTGACATACGGGATTCTTCCGAGAAACGCTTTAATTATTCCCGGTCATGTACTGGGTCTCTGCTCCGTCAAAAGTAGGCTATGTGTCCCTCTTCACTCTTAGCAGGATCGCGGCTCTATTATTTGAATGTTACGTTTTTAGCAAAATTACTACAAAATTCTCAGATAAATGTAAAATCATACTGATGAAATAATAAGATCCAACAAACGCCTCCCTGATCCCCATGTGTGATGATCATCCATAAGAGATCATTCAGGTTCAATTGTTGTGACCCACTTCTCTTTACTAATAAACTGCCTCACCTTCTCCACATACCATTTTGCTAACGCTAGTTTCTCTTTGAAAAGTATATCATGTTTTGACCGCACCTTTTTCCCCTTCAGCCTCGCTCCGATACACCGATACAACCATGGAATCATGGACTTTCAACGCGTCAAATAATGAAGAGTTTGATCAGCGAAGCTTCTCTGGGCAAGCTTCACCGCAACTGCCTGGTAAATGCCTGAATTTTAAGATGAGAGTAGTGTAGTTTATATGCCAATAATAAGTAAAGGGTTATATCAAGAAATACTTGAAGCTCAAAAGTCTACTTCTTTACAGATTTACGAGGCCGGTCCTCACTGAGGCTAGATGAGGGTGCAAAATTGGATCTGAGTAAGTCGGCTCTATTTGAATTTTTGATGAATGGCGTTAGTGATGAGTTTGTCTAAATGTGCAGCAACTTTTTTGGACTACGGTAAAAAATTTATATTCTGTGACAGTTTTGCAAACACAACATTGTGACATTTTGCTAGATACCTTTTGAAAGCAATAATAACACTATAGTCAACAATGATTTTGGCACGTGAACAATTTCAGCTGTTTCTAATGCATTAATATGCACATATTCCAAATATGAAGTCAGAAAGTGTTCATCATCTTCCATTTGTTTCTAACAGCCATAATTCTGCCATAATTGGAGAAAGTACAATGCACATTGCTGGATTATACAGTAATTAGTGTGCCAAAATAACTGTTAAAATGCTATGTATGATGTGTCTTAGGTCCTGGTGTACGACTCACTCCGATTCTAAGTAAATTTCTTTTTCAACAGTCTTGAAAACTCTATCAGACATATCTGAAACCCAGGAGAAGCAGTTGAAAGACTTGAAGGAGGGCCAGCAACAATTGATTGCAAAGGTGGAGAGCTTCCTCTCTGAAAAACAGAGAGGAAGCAAGATCACCATTTCAAATGAGCTGAAGGTAAGCAAATTCAAATTGTTTATTGGTCAGTAATAAATATACGGTAACTCCTTGATCCATTGGCCTCTTCTAATACCAAAATATGAACTATTTAAGGCGATGGTTCAACAGGGTGAGGCCAGTGGGAAGGAGGCAGGCCATTCCTGGACATATGATCCAGAAAGGAATCAAATTAGGTGAGTGCAGCAATGAGCCACTTTGTCATAATACCGTACCTAAGGTATAATTACTTTGACTTCAAGTGTTGGTGCTCTTTTTTTACACACCCAGCTCTGACCAGGGGGGTGCAACTCAGATAGGGGGAATTATTCCGCGTTTATGGTTGGTTTCACCAAAACTAGAGGCGCTGCGAGTACGATACCAGATGAAGCGGATGTAATAAATGAACATATAATTAGGATTTAATACAATGCATTACGTAGTCAAGTTATGCTAAAACCTAATAAAATATGTAAATTTGTAAACTGTTTGCATAGTTCATAAGATACCCATGACGTCACAAGACACCTGTCACATCTGCCTGCCACTTTCAAATTTTGATCAAATTTCTTGGAAATATGCCAGAAACCAGTAGGACCAGTTGGACCCAAAGGGTTTCAACGGATCTTTGAAGAAAGGAACCTGCAGTCCTGCACAGCAGTCTCTTTCTTCAACAGAAGAAGTCATGCCCAAAAATATCCCATCTAGGCACGTGTGCTATCTGAAAGGATGCAAAAACAACGACGCTACGGAGTGGACTTCAGCCAGGCTGTTCTACTTCCCAAGAAGTCAAGAAGTGTAAGTAATTTTTGAAACTCATAGAAGTCGTTGCTGGTTCTTGAGCCCGGTTAAAAAAAAACAAAAAACACATTGTTGTATCCACCCACAGCCGTCTGTGGGCCAAGTTTCAGCTCTCTGTAGGTGACCTGGAAGTTTGGTACGTAGCCCGGACATAATGGAAAAAAAAAATCCTTTATACTTGCCCAGTATAGTTCGCCCTCCCCAAAAAAGTGAAGTGGTGGCGGGGGTAATAAACAAAATGTGACCACAAATCTCCATTATGATTATCTGGACTTTAGAATGGATAATTATTGAATAGTAACATGGGAGTTAGGGGGATACAAAAGTTGAAGTTGATTTGACAGTTAACAACTGAAATAAATATGATTACACATTGGACAGTGAATTTCCGTAGGGTCCGGTAAAAATTGCTTCCATTACGTTTATGATACTTAGCAGGATATCAATTTTATAATGAACAGGGGCCACACAAATCTGAAGGCAGCATTAAAATTAATTACAAAAAATCAACCACGGAAAAAGTCCGCGAGACATCCCTTTTTTAAATTCCGTAGTATATTTTTGTAATTAATTTTAATGCTGCCTTCTGATTTGTGTGGCCCCTGGAGTCCATTCTTAAAATTGATATGCTGCTAAGTAACATATAAACGTAGTGGAAGCAATTTTTACCGGACCCTACGGAAATTCACTGCCCAAGGTGTAATCCTATTTATTTCAGTTCTTAACTGTCAAATCAACTTCAACTCTTGTGTCCACCTAACTCCCATGTTACGATTCATAATATTCTAAAGTCCAGATAATCATAATGAAGATTTTTTATCACATTTTGTTTATTACCACACCACACCACACCATTTTTGGGGGGATGGGCGAACAACACTGGGGGTGGTGCAACCATTACATATGCTATGTAGGTGCAACCCAGGGGTAGTGTTTGTTTAATGTGAATAATGTTCTTAATTGCTATTTCCAAGTAAATTTTCAGTGACAGCATCAGTCAAATGTGAAGTCATTCTTAATGATTCACTTTTAATGACAATCAGGAATCACTTAACTTTGGTGAGACATGTACATTCCAGTTGAGCTGTACTACTCATCAGCACCTTTTTGTAATATATGACTAATGACTTTATAAAATAATTTTAATACTGATGTAATTCTGAATAATGAACAGATAATAATTTCATGCTTAATTGCAATGAGTTTTTAATTACTTCTTTACCATTAACTACTGATAACGTAACCATTAGTAACCAGAAATATACACCCAGTGTTTTTATTATTCAAAGTGATTATTTCAGTGTATAGTGTACCTGCTGAGCTTAAATTGTCTGAGGTAAACAACTTCGCTACTAACAATAACTAAGTGATACTTATTGTCAGCTACTTCATCATTGCGCATTTTTATTGCAGATTCTCACAGTGGCTGGCCTTTTGTGGCAACCCCACTCTCCATACTTCCCCTGAATCATTCAGGACTACACGCTTGATCTGCGGAGAGCATTTTGAAAAAAAAAGCTTCACCAACAGCAAGGAGGACCAGCTGGTCCGAGGATCTATTCCTACTCTCCTGCCACAACCATATCTGCCGGTGGATCCTCATCAGCTGGAGGCATATCAGGACCAAGGTCCATGCAGCAGCCGCGGCACAACCCATCACAGTCCATCCAGCAGCACCGGCATGGAAGTCCTCCACGCCCAAGGTCCACCCAGCAGCAGCACAAGCCCAGCAATGGCTGATCCCATCAACCCCCGGGCCTCTCCTAGTAGCTACGAGTCCATCTGCTCTCCTCCACATTCAGAGTCTGCATCAGCCCATCCAGAAACGCCTAAATCCAAATCACGCAGTAATGTTGTGAGTTTGTCCCACCTGAAGATGACTCGCCTGTCCCAGTTCCGCAGCCCAACCACCAGGAGACTCTATCAAGAGGTCAAGAAGAAGGAGAAGGTACTGCAGCAGGTGAAGAAGACATGTTTGGTGAGGAAGAACAGACTGAAGAGACTATGTGCCCCAAGTAATTTGGAAAGGACAGTGGGGAATTTTTTTGGGAGATATGAAAATGATGCAGTGGCATCTTTCTTGGCTGCTCAGGTGCGCTGTGCAGGAAAGAAGCCTCAGGGACGAAGGTGGACCTTAGAAGACAAAGTCCTGGCATTGTCAATGATGAAGCGGTCACCAAGGGGCTATGCTCTTTTTTCCCGTTACTTCCCATTCCCAACCAAGAGAACCCTAACCTCCCTGCTCAATTCTGTGCCTTTTTCTGCAGGGATTTGTGAGCGGATCATGTCCACTTTATCCAGCTCTCTCTCCAAACTTGGTAAATTTGACCGCATGTGTAGCCTCCTGTTTGATGAGATGTCCATCAGGGAGCATGTGCGGTTTGATCCCAAGTCTGACAGAATTGAAGGATATGAGGATATTCCACACTTGGGCAGGACTGGCAAGATTGCCAATCATGCCCTTGTGTTCATGCTCCGTGGCCTTATGCGGAAGTGGAAGCAGCCAGTTGCTTTCTACTTCAGCTGAGGTGGAGTGAGTTCCAAAACCATTGCAGAACTCCTGTCCCAAGTGCTTCAGGCCTGTGACAAGGCTGGATTTAATGTTGTAGCCACAATATGCGACATGGGACCCACCAATGTCACAGCTCTGAAGTACTTGGGTTCCTCCTACCTGCACCCTTCCTTCTCCCTCAATGGCCAAGACATCATCACCCTCTTTGATCCTCCCCATCTGCTAAAATGAACAAGAAATTTGTTTCTCAAGTATAACGTGAAGGGGGTGCAGGTGAAGACAGGCAGCATAGAATTTGAGGGGGTGGCAAAACTGGAGCATGTGCTGGAGGTACGCCAACAGGACATGCAACAAGTTGGTTTCAGCTGCCTCTACAAGCTCTCCTACGACCGCCTTAATCCCAACAGCCCTTTCAAGATGAAGGTGAAGCCGGCAGCACAGCTACTGAGTCACAGTGTTGCCTCCACATTGATGACATACGTTGCACATGGTAAGTTAGGAATGCAAGGCATGATATGTATGATGTAATACGTAATACGAATAAGTGCATCATATCGGTTATCATGGTGTTGATTTTCCACATATGTTTCATTGCAGGCAAGATTGGAGCTGAAGCCATGGCTACTGCTCAATTCGCCAAATTTGTGGACAATCTGTTTGACTCTCTGAATGGCTACACAGAAGACCCAGACAGAGGCAAGGAGCTACGCTGCTGCATCACAAGTGACAGCCCTCACCTGAGCTTCTGGAGGGAAGCCATTCAGCAAATAGACAGCTGGAAATATGTGTCCCGAGATGCAGCTGAAAAGGTCACCAGACCACCCTCGCAGGACGGCTGGCTGGCTACCCTCCGAGGCATCCTGCTGCTTTGGGACGTGTTGCACAATGGTGAATTGAAGCTGAGGTATGTCGCACCCCGCTCCCTGAATCAAGACCCACTTGAGAATATGTTTGGATCCATTCGCTCACACTGTGGATGCAATTATAATCCCACAATGGGTCAATTCGGAGATGCACTTAAGACGTGCATTGTCAATGGCTTGGTTAGCTATGACTTGCTTGCTACCAACTGCCTTGATGACGGTGACACTCTTCTGAGTAATCTCCGAAGCCTTGTCTCAGGTGGTGGTGGGGAAAAGAAGGGGGATGAACCTGCTGCCATGCCAGATGCCTGTGATGATGTCTTTGTCAATGATGCTACCCATGCTCAAATTATTGGGAAGCTGAGTCAAGACGCATCCAAGCTGTCCACTGGCTATGTCAGTGGATTCATTGCCAGGCGAATCCTACAACAGAGTAGTTGTGAAGACTGCCAAACTGCACTGACCAGCAGTGCCACCAAAGATGACCTTTCCCATATAGAAATTGAATGCAGAGAGTACAGAAACGACAGGGACAGTCTTACTTATCCCAGTGTGGGGATGGTTAGTGCTGTCTCCGATGCTGTAGGTCTTGTGCATGAATTTCTAGATGAAAAAGGTCATCTGGATGGTGTGAAGGCAGCCATTATTCCTACGCTGTTGGAGGACCTCAACCTGGATTGGTTGGAGGAGGGGTGTGTCACACATGGGCAGAAATTGAAGAGGAGTGTGGTGGAAAGCCTCTTTGCAATAAGTACTGGGTGGTGGCTCAAAAAGAGGAACAGACTGCTAGTGTCAAATAAGCGAAAGCAAATGAGAAGAAAAGCCAAGATACTTGTCCATTAGAGAGGAGGTCATAAACCAATTTTCAGAAAGAATGTTGTATAGATTAACAGGTGCTGATTAGATACAGGTATACATCGGTTTGCAACAGGGTTAGGTTACAGCAGGACAGGGTCGTAAACTGAAAAGTAGCAAAAATTACTATTACTTGGGGCATCAGTTGCAAAATAGCTTTCTTAGAATTGAATCAGGGAGATTTAATTTAAGTTATAGACTAATAAAAGCAGTAATAACTTGACTATTTGATAAGAATACATGATATGGAGGAGAGCAGACTACTAGAAAACTATTTAATGAGCTGGCAAGAGAATCAACTTAGAACCCAATTACAAACAGAAACTGTCACAACCAAATGAACATGTTAATGAGAACATTGGGCAATGCTCTAATACACAGAATAGAATAATTCATAACAACTGACCGCAGAGTAACTCATAAATGTATGAACAATTTAAGGAGATACATCATGCACCTAACTCAGCCCCTCACTTGTTATCAGAGACAGTGGCGTAGCAACCAGGGGGGCAGAGGGGGCAGCTGCCCCCCCATGATTTATGATGGGGGGACAAACACTGGGTTTTGCCCCCCCATGAATTATCCATGAATTATGCACATCAAATGAAAAAAAAACCTTTGTTCCTTTGAATTGTTTGAACTTTCTTTACTACTCTTTCTCATTTGCAGCTCGTACTGACACTGCGTATAGCAGAACTATTCGGCAATGAAAAATGTAATTTGTACTCGTGTTGTATTTGTTTTGAAATTAATAACAAATACATTGATGTTCCAACAACAAAATTGAGAATTCGTGTTAGTAAACTACACCAGAATGGGGGAATTCAAATCACAGCAGGTGGTCAGGTGCTTTATTGTTATGCATGCTGAAGTAGTGAAGTAAGTAATCAGTTGCAGCTTCACCCAAAATGAAATTCTGTATGCGGCACTGCCAGACAGCTGACAGTGGTTTTTGTGAAAATTGTAGCTGGAAAACTGTCATTTTTGTTTCGTTTTCAAATCACAAGTTTTCATGACATCTATGCTTAAACATCGTTTTCAGTAATAGAAATTCCAAATGTTTTCTGCCCTCACCCCCTCCCCTAACATCTCCCCCTTGCAGTGCCGGATTTATAGGGGTGATCAGGGCGTGCGAGACCTGCCAGGGGGCCCCCCCAAAAAGGTTAAAATATTTTTATTAAACATTAAAAATTAACTACTACTTGTGACGATACTGACGAACCTCCAGCTCCATTCCTCATCGGAAAAGGGAGTCAGAGTAATGTCGGGAGCACTACCCGCCTTCCCGTTGCAGTGATGTGAATGATCCTTTTAGTGGCGTATACAGGGGGGCACGAAATGTTTGAAATAGCCGGAAATAACATTAGAAATTACTAATTCATGATTTTTTTGGAAAAGTGCTACCAATTTCATCAAATACACACCCATTCAAATCTCCCACATTCACCTAAGCTCGTGTGACCTTGAACCCAAAAATTTCCGCCCTTTCCCACTTGTTCCCCTAGTGCTTATGAAATGGTTCCCCACCCGAAATTTTCTGCCTACGTGCCTGCCTTATTGCTGTATATGTTAATTTCTACGTTCGGGGAGGGGGGGGGGGGGCTACCTAAGATCGCGCCCCGGGCCCCCCAAACCATTTGCCCCCCCATGAAAAAATTTGTTCCTACGCGCCTGATCAGAGATGTCCCTCATGTGCAAAAGGTTCAAATGTGGTTATTAGAAATAATATAATGATTGTATTACCATACTCAACACATAACCATGTAATTAAACTGTAATTTTTTGTCAGGAATACGATTCTTTATAGAATTAACCTCCTATTATTATGATGTTTGACTGTTACATTTCAAAAGAAAAAAGAGCAAATATTATATCAGTGATTGCAAAAAAAAATCATGTCAGTGGTACATTTGTACGATTTGTATGCCAAATCAGAAAATGTGTAACACTCCTTGCTTACTTCCAAAATATTCGGCCCTGTTGTAATATAATCTGCACTGCATGTAATAAGGCAGTGTAAATATGTTCTGGCATGTAAACATGACTATTTATTAAAAAGCTGGATAGTACACTGAAATTTTCTTTCATCTACCCATCTCACTTTCCATTACTTTTGGTACATTCTGCGAATCATTCTTATTCCAGGATTTTGAATAGGTTCGAGTTACTTATATTGTCTAGGCATCAACATTTGAAGCACCTCTCTTGGATCATGTAACGCTGCATCCCATGGTTGCATGGGACAACACACCAGGAAGAGACACAGGTAATAGTTTAGATTTAAACTGGCCGCCGCAATGGCCCCTCCACCCAAGAACCCGCACCCCCACCTGCCCCCTACCCCCGCTCCTTCGGACTAGTTGGTTTCACCATTGACAGAGGGCTCCAAATTTTTAACACTGAGTTACTCTGTGGCTCTGACCATTCCTCGAATGCGCAAATGAAAGGACATATCACCAAATATGTCACGGGGTTAGTGCCAGACACCTGCCAAAAGACATTAGCAGGTGAGTTCCAGTAAAACAATGACAAATGAATTGCACTTAGGAGGTTGATAATGTTGAAATTGCATTATTGTTGTTGTGTTTGAAATGCTTCAAATATCCCTAATCAGTCATGTTCGTTGCCATATTTCAATTTTAAAAAAATCTTGCTCTATAACAAGAGACTTCACATTTATTGTAAACTAGCAGGATACCCGGCGATGCTCGGGTTATGAAATACTTTTCCATGAAGGTGTAAGTCATTGATTTGGTAGTAACCTTTGAAATAATTATGGCTATACAATGTTGGCATACCTGTAACATGGAGCATATTGCATGTGCATGAAGTCCAAACACCACAAACGTTACAAAGTTAAAAAACAAACAAATGCAAAAAGATTGAAAACTACATGACACGTGTCATGTAGTTTTCAATCTTTTTTTTGTGGCATAATGTGGTCTACGTATAGGCCTACTGTACAGTAGGCCTATACGTAGACCACAGAAATGTAATGACACTGCTGATGCGCTGCTGGAGGAGGTGGCAGGGGGGGAGGAGGGAGGAGGAGGAGGAAGGAGTATGGTTTCCAGGGCAACTGAACAGCATTATTAGAACACAGGGGGCCAACATCCAAAGTTCTTTTCGCCTCCTGCGGCCAAGGATGACCTCGGAGGTCAATTCCAATGTGCTAAGAACCTTCCCGGTAAAAAACTGCCCCTAGTAATACCCCTGGGGCATATGTGGAGGCCTATGTATGTAGCTCTATGTTGAGATCAAGAAAATCAGCAGTCAGATGGGCACCCTCATAGGGAGAGTTGACTGCTGGGAAGAAGGTGGCCCTTACCAAAATTTAACATAGCCGCGAGCTTGCCGCTAGGTCGCCAGAAGCTGGCGAGCTCGCCTCAGGATAGCCGCCACGTCGCGGGACCTCGCG
>KZ539136.1:0-27729 GCA_000934665.2 Catajapyx aquilonaris
AAGGCTAGTTCCCCATTGATACTCTTCCACGAAATCCTAAGCTTTAAAAAATGACAAGCAGTCTAATTCTTGGCATTAATTATAGATTCTCCGATGTCTGCACGAGACACACCTCAACATTAAAACAGTCGATTGCTTTGAGAACACCCTTGTCCACTTATTCCAAACTTTGCAACATTCCAAGGGCCCTCTCGGTGGGTTTGGGTGTACAGCCCTTGTGAACCACTGCCTCGAATGGTATGCCAAGTGCCTCGCTCTTGTACGAGAACAACCTCTCGATCCAAACATGCAGCGACCAGCACGTGATCAATCCTGACGGTTTTTCCTTCGTCGCAATGACGTATTTCGCAGGCAATGTTTCCACTCAATTCTTGGGGTCCCGTTCACCCCTACCACACCTTCCTCTACTACTATACCGTCCCTTGGTTTTCTCTCTTAAGCCGAATCCGATATCAGGCAGTGGGGACGAAGTGGCAATTTCCCCCTCCCATCCATCTGCTGGAAATCTCCCGACCAGCGACAATGGAGACGTCCGTGGTACGGATGGAGGAAAGTGGATATCTGTGCAGCTCCCGATGCGAAGATGTATGATCCACCGGTTGCCAGAAGAAAGTGGAAAAGCCACCTGATGCTCTCTCATCTCGAACCACATCCTCGGACGCATTCACAGCCTCTTTGCATTATTAACCTCTCCCGTCCGAGCGAGCGATAGCCATTGGTTCTATATCCTACAGTCTTTCTAGGCTAGACTAGACAGGGATTTCTTGGCACTTGGTTTTCACATTGCTTGCTTCACAAGCAGAGAAATTCTGCAAATTGCGCCAGTCCTATAAGTAAAGGGTGGCGTCTGAAGCGTGCGGAGGACAGGAGGTTGGAAAAGTCAGGCTTATTACAGGCAATTATGGGACACTATGAGCTCGAAAGGGTTATTCTGCTGGTGACTTCGCATAGTGAAACGGCAATTAAAGCTATCAAGGGACAGTATAATTTAAGTTACGTTTGTGCTAATTCAATATCAAGTTACTAAATCGTGATAATAAGGCTCTAAATGCCTAAAAAGTTGCGGCCAATCCTGGTGCTATACTGTATACAATCGAGCAAGGTGAAAACTTGCCGTCACTAGTTTCACACTTTGTCTCTTCAAATAATAAATAAAATATTGATTAAAATTACACAGTACCAGGTAAACTGGACCAGATCTAGACCATGTCTACAATTTGTTAGGCACAGTATTGCCAACCCAGAGACACAAACTGAGCATCTGATGTCAAGTGCCTAAAGTGTCAACCGAATTCATTCATGTTGACACGCAATCAGATAGTCCCTGGGTTGACCATAATGTGCCTAGTAACCTAGTAGTGGACCGGATCTACTTTCCTCGTGGCTGTGTAACTGGCAACATTATCCCACTCCACTAATATAAAGAGTGATGGCAGATAGTGTCTAAACGTGCCATGCGTGCAGGAACAAACACATTCCCATATGGTTTGCGCTCGCTGCAACTTGGATTAAAAGGATTTCAGTCACGCATGTTTCACATCTAACCATTATGAGCAATGCCATGGCGTATCGCATCAAACAACTGCCTAAAAATGGGTAATTTAATTTTTGGGCACAACAGGTATTATCTCTTCATTATTGGGTCAATGGGTCAAAATTCATCATATCATGTATCGATACCACATTATTGCGGAGAGGCGGAGTGGTTCTGCGGTAACGTATTCGCCCACGGATGTTAAGGTCCCGGGTTCGATCCCAGCCCGGGGACACCCCCTTCATCTCGTGCAGAGTTCATGAGTCGTCTCTGACTTCGTCTCGGGTGGAATTTCCTTAGACTAATCCACCCAGGGGAGCTCATAAAACGACCAAATTTCAGACAAGGCCCTGCACTTGCACATCCCCTCCTGTCATCCTGCCCGTGGGCCCGGGCGCTTCAAAAATAGGATTCCCGGCCAAAAATTGTATCATCGTTAATAATTAAGGTCTGGCTGAAAACCTATCACCCAATTATTATTATTATATTATTATACCACATTATTACAACAAATGTTTGGTTTATGCAATATTTCACTCTATGGCCCTTCGCAAAATGCTTATTTTAACTTGATTTTATTGCCACATCTAGCCTTATACTAACTATGAATAGGACAGTTGAAAAACAAAAACATTTTCATGCACAATTTCCCAAGTACAATTCACTTCAGATATATAAAACCTATAAATTAATAAGCAATACACACCATCACGACTCCAGTCTCCAGCTACACAAACTGGTCCCAACACTATGAAACAACATGTACCTGAGCCTATATACACGCATTTCACGCGAAATAACGTCCCTTGTTGGTACAATCCGTCTCCCGAAACAAGCAAACATGTTCGGCTTGTGTGATGTCCGACATATTCAACACCATTCTGCTAACAGCAAAGTGCATGCCTATTTTAACAAGCCCACCATTTCATTCAATCCTTACACATAACACAAACGTTTTGCTCCCACCAGAACACCCACATCCACAACAACACGCCAACCACCTAATTATTCGTGATTCCTGGATTTCAAACTATAAATTTTTAAACGGTTCGCCATGGCATTCGGATAGTCACGGCTAGTTATTTCACCAGGGTCAGAGTAACTCTTGGTATATAGGTGGCAACCTCTCACTTCCCTGACTTCAAACCTCATCGTCGTCAGCCACAAGTCGTCGTCATTCCCCACCCCCCACCTTCACTCTGATTTGTACCCGCTGACTATGTCTCTTTGACACCAACGCAATACGGAGTGAAATAAAGGCCATTACTAAGAGCACCCCCATCGATTAGGTGAAAGTCAACGGAACCGCTCCCTTGACTTCAGCAGATTGGAGTGGTAGAGGCGCTAGACGACCAAGAACAATGAAGGGGAAGAAAAAAGAAACCATCATACTATACTAGAGGTCGGTCCTTGGATAAAAAAAGGGAGGTCAGACTTTGCTGCCCTTTTGCCAGCTGAGTGGCCATTTGTCAAATGGAGGGTGGGGAGAGAAGGGGAGGACTGCGACACAGCCTCCACCCTCCACCTCTTCATATTGCTTTCAACTTGGCTTCAAACGACGTGCCAAATAAGAAATGATACCCTGTTCCATTAGCGTGATGACTTCGTAGACGGCAGGAAACTGAGCAGTGTCAAACCGTCGCAATAGCACACTATAGAGACGTCTTTGTTCGCCGTGTTTTCAGCTTCTCGAGTGCACAGTGTACTGTAGTGGAGTACCACAGATATGTTCAGTATATCTGGACGGATACATCTTCGTCACGTATTCACTGCAGAAGTTGTAGGATTGAGGAAATTGTGCAAGTAAGAGCTAATGAGATCAGCCCAACCACCTGAACTCAAATTAATATAATAATGTGCAAGTTCAATTGCTCTGCATCTGATTTCTGGCGAAGCTTTTACCACCTCATTCCTTGTTCCCTCTTTCCCACTCTGTTTGCCTTACGCGTAAGTATTGCAAGTATAATTAAGCAGAGTCCAGCCGGAGGCACAATAATTAATAATACAACTTACATGAGAACTGACCAGAACTTAATATTGAACTTCCACTAATGAAAAAGTCAACGAAAATAATGAATTTTTAAGTCATTACCTGCGCTTGGGAGCGCTTCTACGTGGAGGGTAACAATTCCGCCTTCCGCCCCGTTAAATTAAAATATTTAAAAAAATCCGGCATAATGTGTACAGTTTTGCGTACTAATTTATACAGTATATACATTTTTTTGTTTAATGCGCAAGTTACATGTACCCTGGCCTAATTGTTCAAAGGCGGAAAATGCAATCATTTAGCCTACATATTAAAGTTCGTCTACGGGCAATTGTGCAGACTCATCATGAAAAACCTCTGATTGTATGCACTCATGTACAAAATCGGGGATTTGAGTTAATATAATTGGCCACAGTCCTTAGAAATTGAATAAATTCGCGTCAGAGAAAATTTCTGCATCGGCAGGCACGAGAGTAATCCTACTGCATATACAGCAACCTGAATAGTGATGAAATTAATCAGGACGTATTATTATACAGTATAACCGGACTAAAAACCCGGAGTCCATACAGTCTACTCGTACACTGGCTCTCATAAGTTGAGCACACAGAGTAAAAACCCAGTTATAAAGGGAAATATCTACATATATAGACCCTACACTGTATATGTACAGAAATGTGAGAGCTACGTGAAAACAGAAACTATTTTACTGGCCCTTTACTATGACTAATAGGAGGCTACAGGAGCGTTTCGTCAAATTAAGGGTCGTCATTGCGAAAATGTCCTGTAGTAAAGGGCAAGGAAAAAAAATCTGTTCTTATACAGCTCTCATTCACATTTATGTGACACAATACATATATTTGCAGATATTTCGCTTCAAAACTGTGCATTTACTATAGGTGTGCTCAGACTTCTGCGAAGTAGTGTGCACTGTAGCTCAAGCCAAGTATATAGGAGCCTCAGAATACGCATACAAATGTTCACAGTGGAGAAAGCCGCGTAAGCTAGCCTGAACTCACGAAAGTTTCCAACAAGCCATACTCAGTCAGTACGGCGGCAGTTGTTGGCTTTGAAATACTTGCCTTTGCTTCAATCGACAACAGGTTCCTTTCAGAAAAATGTAATGGCCTGCCCGTTTTTATTGGTCGAACCGGTGAAGTGTATGTACTAAATCTCAAAAACGAGAAATATTGCGACACTATGTACGGTCTTTTCACCTTGACCTTTCAGCGTTTTCGAGGGTTCATTTTCTTCCCGGAAGCATCCGGATGGATCTATTGCTTTCTTCTAGGACAAGGAGAGCGAGAATGCTCCGTTCAATTCTCTAAAGCTCCGTTTATCACTCGAGGGAATTAACCCATGTAATATCCAAGAGGATTTTCTCCAATTCTTTTTTCTCCTTTTTGGCGCTACGCTTTCATTATAACCCACCAATCCTAGGATTTAGAGAGAGAAAGAAAAAAAAAGGACGGAGATGCGCGACTCATTGATGCCGGAAGATTTTTTTCCCATTCCCATCTTCCACTTTTCCTCGCTGCTACTTCCGCGATAGCCAATTCTGAATCGCGCTCATATCCTCCAGAGGGTGGAGGAAGGGGGGCAGAAAATGCCATAAGAGGAATTACGTATACGTTGACTGCAGGCGGTATTACGTGCTTTCATCTTCTAGAAGGTCCCACAAGAGAAAATTCAACGTATATAAAGTGGCAATAAAATGTTGAGACCTCGACAAATGTCGCCTCCGGTTTCAAAAGAGATGTCTCGAAAGTCGCTTCCACGCGTTGATCCCATTCCACTAGCTAATATACGAAGGCTGTCTTGGTAACCTCTGTAAATGGGACCTAAGCCACATGTCATCCAAAATTCATTCGTGTCATGTCCCATTTGTTGTGTGTTAACCTACCAGAAATATTTACCACGCAATAGATCATACAGGGCGGTCAGCTTGGGTCAGCAAATCCAGAAATCGCTACAGGTTGTTCTATAAGAACCAAACATTGTATTCTACCAATCTTCTTACATTTACAAAGCAGAAAGTTTCTCTGTTTGTATGTACGGGTTACTTAAACCACTTTCAGAATACTGACAGTTCTGAAACTTGGTACACCGATGTATTACGTGCCGCTGAATGAGGGATAAGTCCGAAAACTGCATTTTTTGAGTCTAAATACCAAAAATTTTGTTTTTTCACCCTGAAGTTTGGTTTCTCATCTGCGGCCATTGTTACCGTCACCACAGATGACGCCCATGCCCTCCCCCTCCCCGCCTCCCTGTCAGTCCCCATCTCCCGTCAGCCCCCCTTTCTTGCTCACCAAGACCACCGGTTGGTTAGCAGCCACCTGACAGTTCCCGTGCGAAGAACGGGTATCCTGCTAGTATTCCATATGATCAAAATACAAAATCAATTTTTGAATTGAAGTTTAATTGCTACTTAGTCAATTATGTTAGCACAGTGAATGTCTGCACATAATCACGAATTTTCATTAATTTGGTTTCATACAACCTGCCCTAGTCAATAGGAATGTCATTTAGATGGGATGCTTCGGATCAAGCATCATCCTAGATTCCAACGACCATCACACTAATCGAGAAGAAGCAAAGGAGCCTTCAATGAGTCCCATTGAATGAACAAATCACCCCAGGCGACGTACAAATTCAGCGGAAAGTAAGTAGCTGACAGGGTGGGCTCAGGTGGCATCAACCATTTGCATTCAGCCTCTGATTGATTCCGCCAGAGTGGAAATCCGATCAATAATTGCAAAAAAAAAATATTCTCAGCGACAAACGACTGTTGACAACCCAACTCATAAAGTACGTTTTCATGAACACTCCCCTTCAATATAGTAGTCTTTGAGCTAGAGTTAAAGGGACATTGTACTCAGACAACTTGAGCTCTACAAATTGGTGGAAATAATCTCGATTCAGACCCGATTTTTTCTCAGAACTGAAAAGTAACTCCAGGGCTAAAGGTCAAAGTCAGGGGAAATGTCTTTCTGGAGCGGTTCACCACATGAAATCAGCCATTGGAACTGGTCAAAAAATATCTTCCAATCGAAATTGGCAATGTGCTGAAATGGGACTCTGCACATGCTACTCACCGTTTTGCATCTCCTTCCGGTCAATTAATAAACTCGCCTCGCCCAATTTGCCCCCTGATTGCTTTTAAATCGAATCTCAAACGTCATTAAAAGGTTAGATTAATACGCACTCAGGCTGCAACGCGGGCTCAACCAGCAAAAGCTATCGGTCCACAAACACCGGGCCCATCCGCCCACTTATGTGCGACACTTTACCACCAATACCATTCATTAGAAGGCGATCCTTTTAGATGACAAGGTGTCGATGGTATGGTGCTCTCCCAATGGAAAACCGCTTAGTGCGAATATGCAAAAAGGCGGCCCAAATTTTCTTCCATGCGCAGGAATGTGAACCGAATCATGCCCTACTAACCTTTCAAAATAGTGCTAGAAGTGCAAATTCCGGATTAGCATTTAGTAAAATTCCAAGTTTTATATAGATGAAATGTGAGTGTCAGCGGTTTTTTTCCAGGTCATCCCGATAATCCTTCTTCGGAGTATGACTGCTGGGAACTGTGGCTACACTAACCCTAGTCTGAAAGCCAAAGAAAAATATTGCTCCCTTGATCGACCTGACCCCTAGCTGCCATAAGGCTCATCAACATTAATGCCCGTATGCAGAGGGCAAAACTGGACCCACGCGCCTGCAGATTGTCGCCAGGCCATAAAGATGTCGTCGAAGCTGTCTCTAAATCGTACCTTTGTTTCGAGCGCGGTCACTTGGGCAACTAAGAGAGATGGGGGAGAGAGAGGGAGACTCATTAAGCTGGAGTGGACGCAAATTGCGGCTGCGGGGAGTTTGAGATACGGCAGAAAGATTCTCTGGAGCACTCCTGCACAGATTTGTGCCAGGCAAAATTGCCCATCAAATTAGTCCGAGTGGTTGGGCAGTGGGCAGTTGCGGGCTTTTTAAAAGAGATGGATATCTCCCGGATGGTATTATTGCAAAACAATGGAGCAGTGGGCTTGAAGAAGTGCAGGTGTGCGGGTTCAGTGTTTTGTTTATTGGAGGTGGCGCTGAAAATCTGCTGTGTTCAAAGATGGCGCCTGACTAGAAGTGGTGAAATTCAGAAAATAATAAAGGGGAACAGTTATGGGTGTTCCAATAGGCATCTGATGTTGCCTGATGATACGTGTAGTTATTTCCCTAAAGGTCTAATGGTTGACACTAATGGATGACCAACAACATCGTTATATCAGGTCTATTAGGTTTCGTATTAGCGTGAAATCAATTTTATGACCTGAAATGCAGAGCGATTAGAGACACATTTTGGTCGAAATTGAGTTACTCATTGTGTATAATGTAATCCGTAGTTCTCGAAGAGTGTTTTCTTATGGTCTTGCCAGCTTTCTGATATAGCAAAATACAGTCCTCTCTACTGGGTGTTCCAATTAACGTGAAATTAGTGGTTAGTAATATATTTTCGTCATTAAGATGCTTATTTTAAGCAGTTTCTCTTGAGTGGCTACTTTTAGTGGTTATCAAAAATGTATTCGCTGCTAATATTATGGCAAATTTATCTACAAAAGGCCTGAAGCAATTTATTTTAGACTGTTGTTGCATCATTGAACAATTGGCATTGAATGACAAAAATAGAACCAATCTTTAACAGGATGCTCCCCCCCTTTCAAACGTTAAGTAGGATATATCCACGTAGCCTAATACAGTATTAGCAGACTGATGCTTAAAATTAGCACTGTAGTGCCAGAAAATAGTTAATCACTAACTTTCCCAATAGTTGTAGGCAGTAGCAATACAGGGATTTCTGGCTGTAGACCTGCAATAGTATACAATAATACGACCTCAATGAAAGTCTAAGCGGCCGGGAAGCCCATGCCTTCCTAAGTAGCCTATGTTGCAAATGAAAAAATTCCTAATTACTTACATCACGGCCTGCAGTGTGACTGTTATCATCAAAAAAGTGACTTAAACAAGTAATGCTGGTACGAGTATATTTTCGTATATTTCGTATATTTTGTCAAACGCATGGCTGTTGTGATCCCTGAATATTACACATGTAATGCTTTACATAAACACCTCCTTGAGCATTTGAGCTCTTCATAGCAAAGAGCATTACATATACTGTACTCGAATAGCAACACGAAAACGCCAGGGAAGGCGAATCACAAGCTTACTCGCTTCTCAGCAGTGACAAATCGCTGGGCAAATTCCGACAACTGATTCATAAACCATTAGAACTATCCCCGAGCTGTCTCACAGAGCTACACTAAAAGCAGGGTGTGGCTTACCACCACTGCAGAATCTTGCAGTGAAATGGTTCTCTAACATTTACAGTCACCTCGCACAATATACCGAGTAGTAAGCAAGTTAGGGCCGCGGACACTAATGCCTCTTTGGAGATGCATTGGGGCGCCTGTCCCACTGTCCCGCGAGGGTCGTCAAGACGATAACCACCAGCAGACCCTTGTATTGCAGCAATATGTGCCTTTTAATCCTTTAGCGCGCGGCAAGCTAATTTGATCGTAAACTTGCTAAGGAGACGCCTCTTACCTTGATGTGCCTTTATATTTACGCTCCTATGCGACATCAACTCACCTGCAAGGAAGAAAAGTCTCAGATTAGACATCGGCATATACTGCATCGCTACACAGAATCAAGCTAGAAAAATATCGAGCGCCCCAGTCCCACTCGGATATTCAAGGAGGCCTTAATATTGCCTGCACTGTGTTGAGAAGTCGGGCCTTAATCCGATATAAGATCAGTGGAGGTTAACTAATTACGGCTAATGTTCCCTTAGAGAGGTCACAAAAGTGGCCTGGGCCGATGAACTTCCAAAAAGAGCCAAAGGGGGTTCCCAAAGTTTTGGGGGAGTGCGGAAGAGCGCAGACAACATGGCGGACGACAGCTGAGGGGTGCAGGAGTGTGCTTAAAACAAAAGAAAATCGCATGGAGAATGGCGCCCGCAAGTTGGGGGGTTAGAGACGTTAGAGCATAGTGTGCACAGAGTCGTCTCTTTTGTTCCAACCCCTACCACCCCCTGGAAAAGAGTCAAGAGTTGTCGGGGAGTTCATTAACATGCGAACCCCGAACTGGCGCATTCGTCACCACGCTCGTTACACCCGCTCTTCAAGACTTGCACATCAAGACCCTTCCGCCTTGCCGATGCTGTTGCTGGTCACAAACGACCAAGGTTTCGCTAGTCGACACGAGGCCTCCTTTCACCCCTTTGCACCTGCCCTCCTTAATTAAAAGCCTTAAGCACACTCGGCGAAAGCAAATGGAATCTGTATGCTTGTCTCCGCTAAGGCACTGTATAACCTCGGAGGTCCTTGCCCAATTTTGAGCAACAGTGGCGACAGACCAGGAGACAGCAGTGACATTTCCTGCCCTCTGGATATGGGGCATGTTTTCATCCACATGATTACAAGTTACTGCCATGCAGTGTAGCCTTATAGATACACAACTACTGGTGTTTACAAGACGTTGCGATTGTCACTTACAAGTTAGAGGAAAGAACTGCATAAGTAATACGACAGGTGTTGGAATAATTGAATACCTCGGGGGAAGAATGATCAAGGTCCACCTCAGGTGAAATTGAGATATTCCAATTTCAAATTTCGAAGGTCCATTCGAAGGTTCTATAGTAAATCCCACGTTCGGGGCTGTCCATTGTGACCTATGATCATTACTCCACAACCACGACCAAACCATCATATTCTATGCTAGTGAAACTGTCTTCTGAAATATGTAACTCATTTTTGACTAAAAGTGGAGCTTGATCGTTCTTCCCCCGAGGTTACCCGAGGTCTTCAATTCATGTGGGCCTACTGTACAGTACCCTGCATTAATGCCTATGTACAGGCATCGCCACATGGCGGGATTGAGCGGAATTAGGCATCGGTGGGCTGTGTCCAAAAAATACTTTGATCTCAAGACTACTCACGGGACCGCTCTAGACGGCTCAAGGTATCGCGGTGGATTAACAGGCATTCGCGTGGTCCGTGTAATAACTGGTTCACAACCTCAATACATTGATAGGATAGGAATCGCAAATTCGCAATGGCCTTATAATATATTCATCCCGCAGATATATCTATGATCCGCTGTGATCCATCTTTGTAGCAAGCGTTTGAATCTTCCGCGATATCTTGAGCTGTCCAAGTATTTTGGATGCAACCCACCGACGCGACGCCTAATTCCGCTCGTTCTCGGACAGGTGGCGATGTCTGTGCATAGCCATTAATGCAGGGTACTGTACATAAGACACGATAAGAAGTTTTCATTAAGTTACTCAATGACCGCGTATGGACACAGAAAGTGTTACTTTTGATATACATAGGGTCACAAACTCCCATTCTACATTTTCGCAAAAAAAACAACAATCTTATAAAATAATTTATTATATAATGACATACACAGTAAACCGATACAGGTTTAGATTCGTAACATTTTTTCCGACATGACAGAGGATATATAGTGTGATTGTTATCAATCATGTTTGAATGTTATTGTTTTATAGAATATCTAATGATTAAATTTCATCATAAATTTCAGAGTTCTACTATACGCAAAATACAAATTTCTCTGGAAAGTTGTTTCAGAAAATAAATCTAGTACTTTTAAAGGTTTTTTTTGTGGGAAACATAAAATGACTATAGAGTTTCAGATCCAGGAAAAGTTTGAATAAAAATACAGACTGATGTAGACTGTTCAAGCCGTATTGTGATGAAAGGAGAAGATTTCCAACCATATAGCAGGAAAAATTTAGATCACCCTCTAGGTTCGCCAGAAAGTTATTCCGAATAGGAGTAGGCTAACCCATGACTCGTATATAGGCAGTTTCCTTTAGACGTCATCCTCAGCCTCGCTGCAGTGAAAGATTTTTAAAAAATCTTTATTCCACATACAAGGTATTTAATAATGAAGATTCACATAGTGGTATAGCGCCACTATACAGTATATTAAGCTATGCAACAATATTAATGACTGGAGGAAATAAAAATAACACTGCAGAATACAATATTCCCGTTCAGGTACTACACTCATGGGTTATTGGCAGATGATATATCCACTGCAGCCATCCTTTAACAACATCTCTCCCACTATACTGTATTTTGAAAATGACGGATCCGAGAGGCGCATTACTTCACAAGGTGACGCTATTACATTACAGCGCATGAGTGCACCGCCTTAAAATGACAAAGCTACAATAATTAGCGCGCAGGAAACCCAGTTACTGAGGATATAATTACACCCCTTTTAACCTTCATTCTCCAGTCCCTTCGACATACCCACCCTTTTAGCGTGCTGGTCAGGTTCGGGGCAAACACACTACCACACGTATCGTGTAACAAAAGTGCTAGTAAATCTATACCTAGGCCCTTTTACGCAGTACTTTCAAGACATAGTACTATCCTATTACCCTAACCATGTGACCATCATTTGGGCCACATGGCAAGGAAAAGTACACTAATCACATTCGATGAGTGCACAGGTATTGTTCTCATTATTAAAATGACAATCTGTCTCTTTCAGCCTGAGTCCAGCTATACTACCAGCTTTCACCAACGCTTCCCATACTAAAACTCCACCATTGTCTGTAAATTGGTCAGCCTTTCCACTAGTACTTCCCTAAAACCCGCTTACCTATACTTCAACTATCCTTCCTCTCCTCAACCACCCACCCCACCCCCTCCCCCTTAAAATAAGGCACGTCAGGCCATTTCCCTCGGATTAGGACGAAACCCCCAAAACACACGACGCGTCCAGATTTAGTGATCAATCTCCCCGTATAACGCTATAAGGCGGCACCATAGGCGCTTCTTTGCGGAGTAACTAAGTGAAAGTGTAACTTTATATAGGTTTCGTGAGCTATCAAATGCCACCATGGGCTATTAACGCGTTAAAATAGCAGTCGTGAAAACTGCACTTTCCAGGCTGGATACGGGGGGACGCGTTATTGAAGACCGTTTTTTTCCATGGAGGTGGGGAAGGAAATGGCGTTTTTTTTGGACAGAATAGCCAAAGGGCAAGGAGAAAAAAATTGGGTTTATTTCAAGCGAGGTACCAACTGTTGCGCGATGACTCCATGTTAGTGTCACCTATGCACCAATTGTTAGCAGAACAACAGCTTTGACGGGTTTGCTCCAAAGATTCAATCTGAGCTCGCAGGAAGCTAGTGCCGGAGTTTCTTATATCAAATAGCTTACCCTGCCTTTCTTGTTGATACTGTACATGGTGTAGAGAAAGACAGGAATATGAAGAGTTCATTCATATTTTACGCAGTTTTCTGAATGATAATTATCTGAATACCAAATGACGCATGCACACACAATAATTATCTTATGCACAGAAACTGACCCTAAATTTGTCGGAATTATTTGAAACACCCGGTTAGCCAGGTAGTGTGGCTATGTGGGGTAATGTTTCCCGTGCCTCTGGCGCAGGCATATATGAATGCGACGGAGGATATAAGGGCACATTTACGATGCGATTTATGTCCTTTCACAGTTTCATATCATGAAAAACTGTGGGTTGTAACTGCTAATCGAGCACAGCTGCTTACATTATTGCCAACATGGGGTGCTCCGAACACCAGTTTAAGGCGTTTCAGCAAGACAGCTGCTGCTAATTCCCCTCACAGGTGGAAACATTACCAGAATAGCGTAACAGTTGTGCCCAAAAAATTCCAACGTAATGCCGGCTTAACAATATAACCCGGCCAGTTTACTGCCACTACCTACATTAATAGGGCATATCACTTGCTGAAGCACCCTGTAGAATGAAACATGACCATAAATCCGCGGGTTATACCAGGTGACCTGTATGTGACCACTTGCATGACGTTTTTGGGCTTGTGGTTACCCCCAGGCCCTGAATTTGGGTCCCGTCTATTGCAATGGCAACCACAACTAACGTCAACTGCAAAAACCCGCGCGTTTTAATTTCCGCTTCGCTGTCCTCTTTCCGAACTGTACACCCCCCCAATCGACGTGACAGAGTGTCTGTCCTTTCTATGCATGGCTACTATACGATGTGATGCACCTGTGCTTTAAAAGCATCAACATCAGTTTGGAAGTCAAGCGTGCACGTAAAATGCGGTCGGAAGCAACGTAACGGACGTAAATCCACGCCACAATATTTGAAATCAAACTGCCACTCTTCTCCTTAATCATTGCTAATTCATAACCGCTTCTTTCAAACTTTTGTACGCGATTCTCTCCAATGCAATGATGTAAAGTGGACATAAAACAAGGATCCCCCAAGTCGAGAATTCCCTTAAAAAAAGTCCTTCGCCTCCTGGCAACTGGGCAGGGTTCCAACGTAATTTCCGATTCCTTCTCTGAAATAAGTGGGCCAGCAGGAATCTAGGTGACAATAGGAATCACTGCCAACTTAATGAGCTTTTCGCCTAACATTTCCTATAAAGCAAACAGTTATAAGTACGGGAATGGTGATATTTTTGGGAGGGCAAAAAAGACTTGTTGCCACATTCGTGAAATTGAATCTCTGCGGTACCCAAAGGTTGACTTTCTGCGATTCGCTTTTACGACCTTTTCCTTTACTCACTTGCTCTCCGAGTCGAGAATATTAAGTCGAGTCTTTTATAGCTTTGTCCGTACAATTAACGCCAAACCACAATGGATCAGATATCGTTGTCCGCCCAAGAAATTTACAGTCCTCGGAATCGGTGTCGCACACCAAAATCCACAGTACTCTAGATTTTCCACGTTATCTCACTTAAATATCGATGTGACGAACCTAATTCGCAGGGAATCGACTTTCTCCCCACTTTTGGCGGGAAGGGGATGCCATGGTAGGAGGAGGAGAGGGGGGGGGGGNNNNGGGGGGGGGGTATAATTAAGCAAGTAGGGCAGTGGATAGGTACAAATGACAACTCTTACCGTAAGAGACGGTTCAATATCCGCATTTCATGAGGCATCTAATGCATATTACACGCCTGAAGACGCAGCCGTGTTGGCCATTAAATATGGAATCTTGATTGGATTGGGACGCCAGTTAGTCTCCGGAAAATCTCCGACTGGATCGGATCTTCCAGCCAAGGCTTTTGGATGCATACTAGAGGAGTCAAATGTCTCCAAGTTGATGCTAGTAGGCCTACTGTATTAGCATAAATATTAAGAAATATTGTATAATGCCAAATGACATGTTTATTCATTTTAGTAGATTACTAGCAGGTTACCCGGCGTTGCCCGGGTAAGTTGTGGTGGTAGGCCTACAATGTAATGAGGGCATTACCATGGAAATCTATGAATATTGTTAAATAGGTAATTGCAATTGGTTAATTGGGAATATGCGTGTTATGGGTGTTAGGTACATTTTCGGAAGCTGAAACATGCGGCATTAAATTCCTTGAAAAATGTAACTCCCGACATGCTAATTTAAGGCGGTGTAGGGGCCTTCCCCCGGATTTCTATAAGGGACAAACAAACTGACAAATTGACAAACTTCCTTATTTATAGAGATAGAGATAGAGATAATTAAAAATGGCATTTCAGGTAGAAATTATTACACTATGATACTATTCATATCCTCATGTTAATTACCATCATATCCGTTGTTGAAGCCAGCATTGGATGGACATTAATAGGCCTGATAGAAACATACAGGCCATCACATCGCCTACAGATAATGGCAAAAATGATATCTGGTGTACTTCACACGAAGGTTGGTCCCACTCTTTAGGTGGAGTGCGGTCGTTTGGGGGTTTGACAGGTCGCTAAAGGCAACAATTTTTCTCTCTGGTTTGGGGACCAAGCAAGTGCCAAATCTTGTGTGGCTTGGAGGGGTTCCCCTCACATTAGTTCCTGGTCGCTGGCCGGGAAAAGTTGAACCCGAGTGGAAAATTTTAGAGAAGCAAATTATTCCAGGCGGAGGCGAAAAGGCGTCAAGCGCAGAGGCAATTTTCCCAGGTAGCTGGGGTAGCAGAGCAAAATTGCTTTAAGGCACTGCCTTGTTTGCAAGGGTGTTTGTGCCCGGCGACTATGCGAACAACCAACCTTTAGCCGCAAGACCCCCACTCACTTCCGCCGCCATTTTTTATGCGCTTTATTCAGGGCAAAAAGCACCAGTCCTGTCGACTAAATGCAGTAATTTTCAAAAAGGGTCCAAAATTGCGTCCCTCTTTCTAGTAGCCATCTGCTGATATTTTGATAGCGCCCCGCTTAATTTATGCAGAATCACATTATGACTGTAAAAACAACAAAGAAATAGAGGAACCTGACCTTACCTAACATAACAGAAAGAACAACATCAGGGAAAAAATACAACCCGCCCTTGTTCACCTGTCCCATGCAAAAGTCACCAAAAGAAAAGAACTAAATAAGTAAAGCGTACAAACAAAAACCATAATGCAAGGTTGCAGTACTCGGAAGAAAAAAAAACATGTGAAAATGGCGGAATCCTAATTTACTCGACTCCTGAAATATTTACAACTGTTTCCCCGGAATCGTGCGAAACGGTGCGGTTGTCTGAGAGGGCTCATCTCGTTCTGAATGTGATTTTGTTGCTGTATTTTCTATGCATGTATATGTACCGTACAAGTACAGTAGCCTACACCACTTCCTACTTGTGCAATCTAGAAATATTTATTTACTTTAAAATCAAGCTACAGTATGGTCATTCAGAAGACTGCATGTCAGTTCTCTAGTAGTGAAACCCAGAATTGCAACAATGCCCAGATTCTCCTTCAGTATGCTGCAACTTGTATGCAGATGCTGGGCTTGATTTACGAGCCTCCCTCATCGACATCTAAAACAAAAGGAGAGCGAATACGGAAATTTCCACTAGGAGTTTGGAGCTTGCACTGTCACCCTCCCTCCTATCCCCCTTCGTATTCAGCCTGGTTCGTTAAATTATACCGCCACAGCGTTACTTGCATACTCCAGGCATCCCTCGCCCGATTAAATCGTCAATTTCCTTGATAATCGTGATTGCCATTCTGACACACGAGTTAGTCAGGTACGCAGGAGAGGTGTGTTGTTCACAAGTTGGAGGAAGAGATGGGGTCGAACTTTGCAGCATCCTCCACCATTTTCAAGCACCCCCATCATTTCCGAGAGAGCAGTGGCATCCGGAACTTGGAAAAATATGGTCCTACTTGCAGGAGCAAGGCAAAAGTGTATAAATTGCTAGGGGAGGTGGGTACATCTTGCACGCCTCTTTTCGTCTATCTGGCCAGATCTGGTCGTAGCTCACTTGCTAACAAGACACCCCATTTCCTGAAAAGCATTGCGGACCTCAACCGGCCGAATCTACACAGCAGTGCGATTCGCCATCTTGGCTTAAAGTATGGTTTGCCTCGCGGCAGAAGTGTTAACTAATTGTCAGCTAATCTTTCCCATGCCGCGTGCTCCTAATCTGGTGCCGTTTCCGAGAAAAGTCACATTTGAAAAAGGCTAATTATTTAAAAGATACATCACTGTTTAGGTAGTCTGAGATAACCAAAGTTGCACTTTGGTGCCTATAGAAGGCACAGCGAATGTCCCGAATTTTGGGGAACCAACCTTTTTCAAATATTGAGATAATATGTGATAAATTAATGGCTATTCTTTTAACTATGATTAGGACTACCGGTTATTTTATAAATTTGTCAAAATAAACTAGAAAGATGGTGTGGAAATTCACGCATAACCTCAATCCCAGAAGATACGAGCATACTTTTTTGACTGTCACATAACACGTACGTATAATATACTGAACCAGGTCAGATAACATTACTGTTTACCTCAATAATATAATAACGCCGGGTCTCTAAATCTCTGCCATTTATGTTGTACAGAAAATTAAAACAAATGAATAAAATATAATACACTTACAGCAATAAGTAGGAGCATTTCTTTTCACAGTAATGGGAGAAATGAAATTAATTATTATAAATTTTTCAACTTCCCCATTAAAATCTTTGATTCTACAAATCTGCACGCTTAAGTGGATTCGCTCGTTACTAGTCAGCCTCAGGTCTCTCATATACATACCCCTTCCCACAAAGTTCTCAGTTGGTGTCAACGCTTCATACTCCATTTGTTCACCTACATAACAATACATCCCTAAAACGCGAAGCATCCGAAATGACCCAACAAAAATGGGCAGAGACAATAAAAAAAGGGGGCCGAGAAGAAAAGGAGGAATAAATCGGCTTGCCAGGAACAATGGGGTATTGGAAGAGGTAATTGCAGCTAACGGCAGGCCGTTTCGAGCCCAGGAGAAATAAATTTAGTTAAACCAAGTGAAAATGGCTGGCTACGATAAATCTCAATCCGAACTCTGAATGCTATTTCCATCCTTCTCCTCTAGGGAAGGGAGAGAGAGCAGGAATAGGGTGTAAGGAAAGGGGTAGAGAGAAACAGAGGTCGAAAGTGCTCGGCGCCCGCAATTCCGAAGACAAACGCCGCCAGCTTCGACACTCGAATTATGCGTCTCCGCGTGAAGAAAGTGGCCCGGGGTCTCTTTGGCAAGCCAGAGGCGCCGGCGTCTCTCTTGATAAAAAAAAAGCAAAGTCCACCGGAATGAAACGAACATGTACTGCTATTAATACGATCCCTGTACCGGGGAGTCGAAAAAACTTCAGGGGTCAAGTCTCCGTGAAAGGATACAGAGAACACCAGTTCCCCGAACCTCTTCCTGCACTGCATCACCGCTCCGAGACTATGAATAGTTCCTGCAGCCATTCCTTTCCCCAACGAACCGAGCAGAAATTGCGAGTAGCCCAACTCATGCAAATGTGAAATCGATGCGGTGATTTTGGCACAGTCAAGATGCACCACTCGCATCCTTAGAACTATCGAACGTGACCCTTCAAAGTTCCTCTTTTTTCTTATCCGACCCTACCAGGTGCATTGCTAGTGTCAAAAAATGTTTAGGCACACATATCCTGGCAATATTTATCGTCGTATGATGATTGTGATATAGTCAGGATATGTGCAAAACTCTTTTGACTTATAGTACATGCATGTCGTAAAAATTACCCAGGCTTTGCCTATTGACGGGGCTGCGCTTAGTAGCCGCTATCGCTCGGCTTCATAATCACTATTGTGTTGCTCAACAATATCGTTGTTAGTAGGCATTCACATATCCGATCCATAATTACCGTGGTTCGGAAATTATGAACTCTTCCGCGTTGACATTATGCACCAATCTTCATGCAACATGCATAACTGTTACAATTCCGTTTATTTCGGGGAGCCTTTTATGTAGGTTACACCAATATTTGTGCCCAAGTTTGAATACTGTAGTTCCGATCGCTCAATTCGCACTTTCATAAGTTCGTAACGAGCATTTATATAGGACATTATTTATATTATGTTAGCATAAATTATATTTGACATTTTACAATGTACTGGTAATAAGCACTGGAGTGTTCTTGCCGCGCCCAAATTCAATGCACACCGCTTGCACACACAGCTAACTGGATATAATATGGTAATGCCCACCAAAAATGACATGAATGGCACATGGCGACAAACGATGTCAACTTCGGCAGAACCCCGTAATAATTGGCTACAAAAATGGAGCAGAGGTCGCCACCAGCCTCCCTCTAATTAATTACAGTTTGTGCCTCCTTTTAATCCCTGGTAAACTTCCCTTCCGCCTTCATACATGAACAACCCATTCCTCCTCCAACAATGCTCATTCATTAATTACCGGATCGAAGCACCGGCTTCTGCATTTGTCACAGATGCATTCAGAGGGCACCTCCTCCCTTCATAGCCCCTTCTAGCCCTCCAACTCCACGCACATTTGGAATCAAACTTCATTACTGCAGTGTTTCAGTTCTCCTTAACAATAATTAATTAGTTTACTAATTGCATGACGAACAAGCAGCCACCATTTTGCGGCCACTAATTATGTCAGAAATCTTCTTCCCCTTCTCTGGATCCAATTAGGCGTGTGTACTCATAATCATCCAGCCAGTAGGATCATTCTTACAGGAATGAATTCATAGAGGGTGTCTAACTTTAAACGCTTCTTGAATTGAACAGATCACAGATTCACTTCATATTGAAAACAATCCCAGTCACATTTGGGTCGACATCCTTCGTCATGTACACTCAATATTTATAGACTATTGGTCTGTGTATTCACACCATAGTGCATGAATATAGACTATTGGTTGCCTGCATTATGTCACTAAATGCACATCAACATGCACTTTGGTGTGGCTCGGTGGATGGTTAGAAAATCGGTTTCATAACAGATCAGTGACAGCATCCTAAAGAAATGCTTGAAAAAGGGGGGATCTGTAAGGGATAATGCGATCGTATTGTGATATCTACTGCATCCATAAGATGGGGTTAGTGACGAGTGAAGTCTAGGTACTAGATGGAGTGGATGCGAGTGTGGCTGGTGGTGGACCTGCGGGGAGGCTTGGGGCTTGGTGTGTTCGTGTGTAGTCTGGGTTGAGGCTCGCTTGAATAAACAGGTTGGTGGTAACCGGGATTTACTTCAGTTATTACAACTACGACCGTCAGTGATACACAGATGATACCTCAGGGTCTGGAGATATGACCTAGGGAGGTCAGCTCTCATAGTACTTCGAAATCATACCATCGTGAGACTGCTCGTTCTGCATTACAGGTCTTCGTGCTAAACGAGGACCATAAATCGAAGAATGGTTAAGTGTGAGTTTAAATGACATCATGAGATTTTAAACGTTGCGTTTCAGTTACACAACCTCTCTGAATTTCAGGAGTGAATTATGCAATATGCATACGGTTTCCTTCGTGTGGGGGGAGAGGGGATTGCAATTGATGCCACCTAAAAATTGGGGTCGACCGCGAATTAACTGAATTGGTCAGCGGACAGCCTCCGTGTAATTGAAAGCTTTAACGACAGTTTCAGCGGGGTTCTAATGAAAATCAGTGGCAGTAACGCTTCCAGCTGCGGTAGACAACACGGCTGCCATGCACATGTTTTATACAGTGTCCGCCATTAGAGTTTTTACAACTCTTCCAAGCTCTTGGAAGAAAAAAAGAGTACAAATTGAATTACAATCATGACCTATGTCCCTCAGAATAATTTTTAAAAACGTGATGCATTATTTACGAACACATGAACTGCAAACATTAGCTCGCTAGAGAGCAGGCATGTATACGTAATCCACCGGGATGTTTAAAAGTTAAACTCCGTGTCTTAAGCTGCAGTAGATTCGCAGGGTAAATAATCTTTTAAAGTCGGTCCCAAAAGTCTGTTTTTAAGGCGTCCCAAGTTGGAACAACCTGCGAAATGGGCAACGAGGGGATTTAACCAGTCGCCATTTTGCAGGTGCAGTACAGTACACTAGACTCGGCTCTCGCGGTCAGGCAAATGTGCAACGGAGAAAATGGGGTGCGCGGCAAAGCAACCCTAAACGGCTTAGGACGACCTGCGTATAGGTGCCATATAAATTATGGACGCACTCAGACCATGTCATCCTCCGGTACGTGCGTGCTTTCAAATATTCACCAGAAGTAACCGCACTTGTAGTACCGCTAGCTACAAATTACTTCCCAACCTCTTTGAACTGCATTGCCCTAGTTCAGAGGATTTAATGTGAACACACCAGGTGCAAGACTTTAATACCCCCAGCTCCACCATGAAGAAGTGAGGAGAGCATCTTTTCCGATCGAGTTTCCCGTGACGTTCTAAATTTCAAGTTTCCGAAAATCTCATCTGGGAGCTGCTGCTGCAAAACTTATTTCCATGGAGCATCGATTTGCGATTGCTGTAGGGCTATCGACAGAATCTGTCACTTCCAATACATCGCATCGTAAGAGGACAGGAGGGGGCCAGAAGAAGGAATTTTGAGTTGAATATGATGCACAAAAAAACGCTACGTACGCCCTTAATTGCCACAAGAACGTCACTAGCGTGGTCACTAGTAACTCTAACAATACAAAAATCTGTGTCGCCAAATACTTTCGTGTGTGTACTTTTGTGTGTGTTTCTCAACCACATACCCTTGTAAGTTACACTTCCTTTATGAATCACCCAAATAATTACAAAACTGGAGTAGCCGCTATGTTACGGCCATATGATGTCACATGACCTTACCTTGCAAGGAACAAAATAGATTTTTTTTCAATGCCCATGTAGAGTTGGCCCCATATTTTATTTTGAATACACTATGGCGAACTCCGGCCCATGATAATCATAATAATAACAATAATAATAATAATAATAATAATAATAATAATAATAATAATAATAATAATAATAATAATAATAATAATAATAATAATAATAATAATAATGCTTTCACCCCTCTGGTATCCACCCCTCTGGCTCCATAACATAATTATTTATTTATTTAACCTTGCTGAAATGGAAGAGGGACGGTTCCCAATATTGTCATATGCTTGCTCATGATAAGGTCCTAATTTACATGCAGCCAAAAATCAAGTCGGCCTATCAGAAACTACCTAGGTACATAAACCTACTTTTCTGCCAGATAACTGAGGTCAAATTTACCCAGTAAGGGTCAAATATGTACCACAAAAACAGCATTGTTTTTTTGTGCGTCAGCGTTTTCGCATTTCGCCATGCAACTGTATAACATTTTTTTTTTCTTTCAGTAACAGCCTACTTAGTGAGGAAACAAAGCACATTATAACTTTCCAAATAGCGGTACGGAAGATTACATACCAATTTAAACAGGTACTCTCAGCGGCAGAAATCCAATTAAGAAAGAAGAGTACACTTAAGTTTGCGCACTTTGTTGTATTACAGAGCATTCGTGGTTTGAAGCTGCTTTTTGGAGGGGGCAGATTCGCTAGGGGATATTTGTGGTGGGCACAAAAAGGGGGCTGTTGATTATAAGCCGTTTGCGGGTGAGAATTTCACACTAATACGGGTACTTTTAACTGGAATTCATTTTTAAGGGGTATACTTGATGTCACTGATTCGGTTATGGAGCACCGCCAGGGACATGAATTGCTCTTAAATAACAATACCCTGATTCCCTCCACTGTTTGGAAAAAAAGTTTCATTAAAAAGCCAGAAATTAGCAAACATGCGTAAGCAGTTTACCAGCATGATAAAGCCACTACAAGAAGTTATGAACAAGTGCTCCAGTCATGAGGGAGGAAATGTAGGTTTATATACCATTTATTATAATTCCATCCCAATAAATGTCGATAAAATCTCGTGTATGGGGTGATCCATAGTTTTGCTACAGATGATCATTCGTACAGCTGCTGGTCACGTGAATCAAATCAGGCAATAGCAAGCAGTGACTTCTGATAGAAGCCAACAGGCCTACAAATAACATCTGCAATGCTACAATTTGTAGACTTTGGAAATGAGCTAATTTTCATTGTATCTGAAGGCTTATTGTGATACGTATTTCCAGTAATATAGGCCAGTAATGAATAATGAACCCTATAATCTGAGACAACATGATCATATCCATCTGAAGCTGACCTCATGCCAATGCACCGCATACCTCTCCCTGGCTCAATTTCAGGAGTGCATCTATAAATAATCCAATGCTGTGACTTTCGGGACAGGCAGTAAACATTGCATTGGAGTGTGCTGTACCTAGAGCATTTTCAATAATGCTGTGTAGTAAACTAAGCTGGAAATTTGCAGTAAGATCAGGTACTTTATTGAAACAATAAACGGCATCAGTATTCAGGGGGAATGCAAGCAAGTTGGGCTGCATAAAAAGATGGAGAGATAAGACGCTGGGCTCAAGTACACTACCAAGAAAATCTGGCCTTATCTTACATCCGCCAGCACGGTTCTCTGTGCCGCTTCATATATAAATGCGGAAACTATAGCATATATTACAGGTAATAAAGGTCGAAGGGGATAGTCTCCCGACATCGACACCATGTGATCAAAGGGTATAGGTGTCAGTGTCACGCGGTTTTCCCCCGACACACTGCATTATGCGCATGCAAAACCAGGGAAACGAGCCTTCCATGGCTTATTCAAACGGCTGATTCTTGTCACCGTGGCCCTACTTTGTGAGCAGACCTGATAATGTTTGTCGCTGCCTATCTATCACCTATTCACTGCTGTCGAAGCGGTCCATGAGGGAAGAGTCGGATCAAAGTCAAAAAAATGGGCGTGCCTTCGTCGGATCCGATGATTACACTGAAACTAGTTTAGCAGACTGTACGTCACATCAGCCATGTTATAGTATCTCCAAATGCTTTGTGCAACCTACTGAAGCGTATTGCGCGATGAGCCAACAGCGATAGGGATATTATAGCCTGTAACGGGCTTGGACCATGTGAAAAACGCAAATTCTTATTTGCTGATAACAACAGACGCAGGTTTTCTTATACAAGAATGAGATTTCTGTACAACTAAATAGGAATCAGCAGCTTATTCACAGTGGAACAGCGAGCTCATCTAAACCAAGAGCCTTACGCATTTGGAACATCTGCATTCGATCACAAGCAACAAGATAGGAGGGTAGTCGGTACCATATGCGTACAGTGCAGTAGATTAAAACACTTTAATTTTAACGCCTTCATCGCATTCCCGCAGGAAATTTGATCGAGCCTCTGAAAGTAGCATGCAAAGTGACAAGGGGGTTTGCAAGATTCGCGATTTAAATTAGAGCTGCTAAAAATAAAGGCTGAACACTACGGAATCGAATTATTGACATCCTGCCATGAAATTCCGTACGTGCAGTGCGAACTTTATTAAACGAGCGACCCTTTTTTGTCTCTTGTAACATTAAAATGTCACAGCGTTGTCGATTATGGCCTCCCATCATTGTTAACTAAAGTTTCCCTACTACAATGGTCTCTCCCGATTTTAAAAAAAGAAAAAAAGAAAACAGGGATCTACCAACACCCAGCGTCCACATACACGAGTCCACGATCGCCACAATAAAAACACACATTTCAGATAGCCAATATGTTAGAGCACCTATAATGGCTCGGGCTGGGATTACAACGGCGTGCAGGTGGGCAACAAAAGGCGATAATGGAAGCCTTGCATGCACTTCATCACGGCCAACTTTTACTGAGCACAAAGAGCATTAATGAGTTCCGGAACAAACAACCAACTGATCCCGTGAACCAGTGTGTTTACGAAAAAGAACACCCCTAACATTGTATTTTTAATAAAAATCCTATTGCTATGCGGATATATGAGTGCTGGACTAGGTTATTAAGAGACCAGGAATAGGTTTGGATGGCGGGGAAAATAATTACCCAGAATTGTATGAGCAAAAAGAAGGGGAGGGTGGATGCCTTTCCGAATCACATGGCTGGCTTAATCAAGTTGAGCCCTTCGTGTATTAGCAGGTATTTGCTGATGACAGCTACACTCCACCCATTTGGCCACGAATGCCCACGCCTTCTGAAGGACCATGCTGTTAATTGCAATCATGATGGTCATGCTGGACGGGCACGTCATTATAGCTTCCTCCTCAGCTCCCTCCAATACCGCCTCTCTACGATATACCTACAGCACGTGAGCCAAGAAGCACAAATCCGTGTATTGCAAAATTGGGGGAAAAAATCAGGAATGTTTCGCACACTAAAAATATATATATATATATCGGAAGCTCGCTCGGAAAGTAATCCCACGGACAATCTCTTGGAATTGCCATCACAACAATACGCCGGGTAATATCCGTCAAAATTCATCCCCAGGAATAAAGTGAAAATGCGAGCCGCCAGCGAAAAGAATTTCCTTACACGCGCTCTTAACTCGTCACTCTTTCCCAATTGCTCTCCACGGGAATGTAAAATGTAAGCGAGGAAGCCCTCCCCCATGCAAGATTTCCGCAATCCCTCCTTCGAAGAAATGCGGATTATACACCTGCAAAAAGGGGCTCCTCGCACATCCATCCATAATTGGGCCCTGGATGCAAGATAAACGCAGTTCCCTCTTAACTTTAGACACTCTTTCAGACTAAATTCTGGCTAGAAGGCAGCACCTAGTGTAGAGCTAGGGGCTTCTCCACCACCAGCTGAAGGGGGTGCTGCTCCCCACCAGACAAAGATGATGCTTCTCCCCGTCCGCCAAAAGGGGGTGCAGCTCCCCACCAGACAAAGGTGAGGCTTCTCCCCATCAGCCAAAAGGGGGTGCTGCTCCCCACCTTTCAATCACATCGAGTATGCAACCCGCCCAATGGGCCACTTACGTCCCCCCTTCACCTCTAATGCATTTTACAACCTTTCCCCTCACCCAACACTATGTAACACCAAATTCTTTTTTATCCTCCCCCAGTTTCTATCCCCTGGCATCCCACTCTCGAGTTGAGAAACAAGCGGACAAAAAGGTCCGAGCGGCTGAGGCGTCAATTAATAATGGCGATGCTGCAATTTTTATACGGGCTTGAAAGGACTACTTTCCCCAGAGCCCGCTTGTAAGTCCCTCGGAAAAGACCCCGGTGGAATTGCGATGCAGGCCACGGTGCCACTGAATTCGCAACACTCCTCTTTATCTTCCCGCATTTCCGGGAGATGGAGAAGAGAGAGAGAGAGAGAGAGAGAGAGAGAGAGAGAGAGAGAGAGAGAGAGAGAGAGAGAGAGAGAAACCTGAAGCGCGAAGTGGCGGTTCGGGTCACCACTTTGGATTGTTTTGGCCGATGCACTAAAAAAATTACAAACTATCATGATGGCCGAGAATTTCACAGCTCCACATGTGTTATGGATTAACTGCGGGGCCTTGCAAGTTGCGCCGTATCGTAGCTTATTTTCTTGCGGAAGTGACCAGCTTTGGCGGCTTTGGAATCCTCTTAGTGCCAAAGTCTGCTGGTGCAAAACGTCTGGGTCAGCACAGGGCGTGATTGTTGCTAGGTTTGTACAAACTTTAGCTTGACACAAATCTGGCCCAGGCTTACTTGATCCGAAGCAAAAAGAAAGAAAAGAAGATGAAACGAGCCAGAAAAAAAAAAAAACTCTATGGAGGATATTACAGGAGGGCACACCGACGTCAGGGACGTGCCAAGATGAAAGCCGATATAGTCCAACCTCGTCTGTTATCTCTCTCCCATTTTTCCCCCTTTTCCAGAGAAAGGAAGAATGAATTTGGATTGTTGAGAGGGAGGGGTGGGGTTCGTGCTTGGATGAACTCCTTTCCACCGGATGCAGGGTTTTACAGGGATGAGGAAGAGCTATGATTCGGAAATTGGATATTGGAGCAAGCCTAGCTGGGAGGGGTCGGCCACAACCTTTTGTTTGCAAGGAACACCGGTTTCCTGCGGAGGGAGCAGGGAAGAGGAGGGGTGGCAGGGAGGAAGGGTTCAAATACTACGTACCTGAGGGATTCCCTCCCGAGTTTGATCTACGGTGGACACTGGCGAACCTACTGTCCTAATCAAGTCACTGCTGCAGTCCCAATTCAATAGGGCGGGTATCGAACCAACCGCGGATGGCCCCAGTCGCGAAAGGACCCAAGTCAAATGGACCGCGGTCAGGAGCACTATTTTTCATTGTCAGTGTGCCACGACAACCGCTGCTGCTTCAAATAAAAATATATGCCAAAACAGGTTTAATCAAACCAGGCAACAAATGAAATAAAATCGAGATAAAAATATCGGTACTTATTATAGGCTACAAACCCCATATTATACTAGATGCATCATTCTGCTCTAGTTAATTCAGGAAACTTGCTGGACCAACAAAACGTATCCTCTGCTACTTGATTATTCTGATCAATGGTAACCTCGTGTTAGGAGCAGGAAAAAAATCTTGCCCGTTTTTTCTCCATTGTCCTCTTTTTACGACAGGAAAATTTCCAGCCAAGTTTAAAATAATGAATGAAAAATTCAGGGTCATCGAAAAAGAATGCTCATCAGATTTTAAAACCATATATAAGTTAACTCGAAAACTTGTCGACATATCTGAAGATTTAAGTTTTGGAATGCTAAAAAAGGTATACAGATTTGCTCTCATATTAGTTTGTTTCGATATGAGATTCATTTGTCGCTCGGCAGCGCTCGGCAGTTTAAAAAGGGGGTAATCGGTGTCGTTCCAAACGCGCTCAATGATATCTGGAGTTATACCATTGAAATCCTATCCCATAGGTGCTGGATATGACTGGTCTTTACACCATACCCATTGTTCTTGATGATTCAAATAAAATATCAGCCTCATCCATGAAACAAACCTGCAGTAGGAAAGTTTCATTTGTTCAGCCTCCCAGTGTGCGAAGTCTAGAGTCTAGAATGAGATGTTTCCCCGGGCCTAGCCCCCCCCCC